>VZRE01012982.1:0-32567 GCA_013396775.1 Cephalopterus ornatus
TTTTCTTTTCCCTTCCCTTCCCTTTTCTTTTCTTTTTTTTCCCCTTTCCCTTCCCAAACTTTCCCAATCCTTCCCTTCCTGTTTATCTTGTTTATGCCTCCATTATCATAGAAGATGTTTGTGAGCTTCGATTTCCCTGTAATGTGCCAAGTAATTTGTAGCTCTCCCTTGAGTCATTGATTATCATTTTTAACACCATCCCCACTCCTTCCCTGAGCCCGCTAACACGAGTTATTACAGCCAAGGGAAAGCTTTCCCTTCTGAAATGGATTCTCAGATTTGTAAAAGCTCTTACTGGGAGATATATTCTCCCAGATATAGCCTCCTGCACTGGTGCCAAACAGCTAATGATCTCGGGGGAAAAATAAAAATTAAAGGAAAAAAAAAGCCAGAAGGAAGATTCAAGACAAGCAATAAGTTTTCTTTTGCTTTTGTCAACAATCCTAAAAGAGAAAAATCTTTTTTTACCTTGTGTTTATCTACAGCTAGGTATGATGACGTAATTTAAACTAATTTCATTTAAGCACAGTCAAGGCATTCTCTTCTAAAAAACGAACTCCTTTTTGTCATCATAATCCTCAGAGTGTACAATTTCCCAGTCCATTGCTGGTGATGCTGTAGAGTCTTCTAACAGGGTTGCCTCTGCACAGCGATAAGAATGGTCTATTAAAATCACATGGATTCCTATTTTCAGCATACAGAGATCAACTCTGTTTTGCAAGATATTCCAGTGCTGTTAGAGATCCCTTCTCCTTTCAAATTGATAAATAAAACCTCAGTGGGAAAAAGGGAGCAAGCAAAGTAAATAAAATTTATTTACAGCCTCAAAATTGTCTTTTCTCCTTCCAGTATGATCGGTGTGTGCACAAGAGGCTGTAAGCAAAGGGCACCACTTTAGATTTCCAAGCCCATCAATCACCTGCTTAAATATCTTCTCTTCTGCTCCTCAAGATTTGTGGCAGCCTGGAAGTGCCTGCGGATGGGAAAACACCTGGCTATAAAGTCATATCAGCAGTGAAGTGCTCGGTTCTTACATTTCAGCTTATTAATCATCATGACACTGCTGTTTTCTGGACGGAAAAACATTCCTTAGCCCTTCAGTAGTCTGGATTAGTGCACCTCCTCTTATTAACTATACATGTGGAAGGGCAAATAGTGGGGGTCTCCCTTCCTAATTAAATTTCTTAATCACTAGGCAATGGAATTGGTTTTTAATTTGACTCTTGTACTCCTGTTTTTAATGCTTTACAGGAAGCTCATGAAGCTGCAAGAGTTGCATTATCCTTAAAATTCAAGAATGTGATGCATTAAAAAAAAAAAAGCTTTTTTTTTTTTTTTGATTTCTCTCTCTGCAACTTCAAAATGCCAACTTTTCCTTTCTTTTCCGTTGAAAAAGTGTGTTCCCTGCTGTGGTAATTCCCCCCAAGTTCTAGGAGTACAGTGTGCATTGATAAACAATAGATCAGAAACAACAGGTCAGAAACATTGCTTGAGTTGTTGTTTTGGTTTTTTTTTTTATTTTATTTTCTTACTGCTTTTATCTCTATTTGTTACCCAAAAGGCAGGAAAAAATTTTTTTTTGTTTGTTGGGGTTTTTTTTTGTTGTTTTGGTTTGGTTTTTTGGGGTTTTTTGTTTGGTTGGTTGGTTGGTTTTTTGTGTGGTTTGGGTTTTTTTGTTTGTTTGTTTTGTTTTTGTTTTTCTGTTTTTTACTTACTGCCTTTATTCCTTGTTGTTTTTTTAGCTTTAGCTCTCCGGGACATCCTAGAGAGTCTTCCTGCTGCTCTGTCCATGGTCACAGGCAGATTTCCTCTTGGGCAGGACGACACCCTCAGGACAGCAGCTTTTAATTACTTCTGGAAGACTTTACCAAAATCCAAGGCTCAGGTAATTTGTGCTTTCAGAAAATTTATCCATAGCCTTTAAAGGACCCAATCTTGTCACTGGGATTTGAATTTGGCCAGCACCAAGGTGAAACCTTGGGCCAATAAGCGAGGCCTCAGTCTTATTGCTGGAAAAGAAAATTAATTAGAGAGAACTGCTTGGTTTGTCCATAATGAATGTTGGACTTTTGAGGGAGAGGTGGGAAAAAAAACCCAACCCAACCCAAAGTTTTTCATTACTTATCTTCCACATCAGCTGTGGTATCTCACTGAGGTGAGGAACTCTTATAATATCAATAAAAATATTAAAAAAAATAAACTCCCCAGCAGGAAGTGAAAGCTCCCAGTGAGGTTGGAATGACCTTCACAGAGGGTGTGAAGCCAGGACCTGGCCATTAAACACAGCTGAGCTTCTCATAGGACTTCAGTTTTCAGTTACCACTCTGTGTTATTTAACCATCATTTGCATTTTATTCTCCAAGGTACCTTAAAATAGGGTAATTAACCTGATTTCCTGGCTAAATTTAGTGCAGGTAATTAAATTTCGCATCTCCAAACTTTCCCCATACCATTAATTGCGGAGAAGTTTTGCATTTGTTGCTACTGATGGAGTGTAAAGATTATGTTGGGAAAGTCTTGTGATGGTTTAGCACTGAAATATTGTCTTTAATTCAGCTGATCTCTACCATCTGATGTTCTCACATTTACCTCATGAAGCAATAAAGAGGCTCTGAATAATTTATGCACAGATGGGGATTGCACAGCTCTGTTTGAGCCAAGTGGGATCAACATGGGAATAACCATGGTAGGGTCATTCAGTGAGGCTCAAAGGAATTCAGGAAAACCAACAATATCTCTATTAGGAGCTGGAAAAGTTCCTCAGATGAAATATTGGAATAAGAGGGGGGAAAAAATTTATGCAGCCATAGCAGTGTTGTAGAAAGTGGTTGTGAGGAGGGGAACATACACAGAGCCACATAAACAGGAATTTTTTAGCCGAACAAAATAACCTGGATATTTGCTGTCCAGTTCCAACCAGCATTTTATAAGCAGATTCCTTTCTGTAAATCTCATTTTAAAGTAACTTGCCACTAAAAAACCCCAAAGAATAAGGATGTTCATATGGGATTACTGTAACTTTCAAAGAGTGGAAGAGTTTATTTCCAGTTTTCAATGATAGTGAAGAGTATCAGGGTACCATGACATTGGTTTAATGTATAATAAGGGGTAAAAAGACTATTCAATGTTCTTCATCGGATTTTCCTGTTCTTTGCAGATTCCCATGGCTTTCTCAGAGGCTGTGAATACAAAATCTGGAAGAAAAGAATGTACCATTCCAAAAAGAACATTATTATTTACAGAAAAAAAATAATACCTGAGCAGTGAATTTTTAAAAATGTAGGAAAGAAAATTGACTCTGGATCTCAGGGATAATCAGCGAGTCCCAGCACACTGGTCTTTTCTGATGGTGTTTAGAGAGCTCCTTAAAGGCTTTTATTGCTTTTATTTTCTTCTTCTTCGGTAAAAAAAGGAATGTGAAAACTGACAATTCTTTTTGGCCGTTTTTTTCCCCCAGCTGAAAGATATTTTAAAAAAGAGGGCTTAAGAGGCAATTTACTACAACTGAATCAAAGAAAGATCATTGTATCAAGCCTCTAGTCACCATGATTTTTTTCTTCAAGTTGAATAACATCACCTGCACTTAAGGGCACATTGTTTGTGTCCCTGCAGTGAAATGATGCCAGGAGCCCAGTCAGTAAAAGACTAGCATCTCAGGCTGTGCCATAATCCTCTGCTTGCCCAGCTGAATCAAGGCCTAAAACCCAAATCTTTGGAAATATTTGGATCCTTCACCATTTAAAATATAATTTAGATGCCTAAACATGAATGTCCAGTGCAATTTTAAATGTGTTGTCGACTCTTAGGTTGGCTTCCAGTTGCCTCTGCAGAAGGGGACAGGTCTGCTGTACCAGGTCAACCAGCTTTGGGATGTTCTGGTGGCTTTAGGAATCAGACTTGAGATTGTCAGTGCTCAGGCAGGCTGAATCCACCTCCTAGAATTGAAATATTCCTGTATAAATTTAGCTTCCCAGGTAGTTTATTGTCTCTGCAAGTTTTCCTGTGTGAGCTGACCTCACCTGTGTGCTTCCTGTTGCTGTTAGTGAACACCTGGAGCTAAGCACTGTTATCCAGGGGAACAATTATTCCATGGCTTGGGTCAGCCTACCCGGTGCTGGTTCAGCAAGGACAGTCTGTGGATCCTGTGCCATAACTGAAAGACATCCCAGGACAATTTCAGCACCGCTAGATCCTCAGGAACTTTAGTGATAGGACAACAGGGAATGGCTTTAAACTGACAGAGGGCAGGTTTAGATTAGATGTTTGGAAGAAATTCTTCCCTGGGAGGGTGTTGAAGCATTAGCACAGGTTGCCCAGAGAAGCTGTGGCTGCCCCATCCCTGGAAGTGTCCAAGGCCAGGTTGGACAGGGCTTGGAGCAACGTGGGCTAGTGGAAGGTGTCCCTGCCCCTGGCAGGGGGTTGGAATGAGATGATCCTTAAGGTCCCTTCCAACCCAAACCATTCCATGAGTCTAGATGGTCGCATGGGGCACTGGAATAGAGCTGCCAAATCGTGGTATCTTTACTCAGAACCTGGCCCTCAGCCTCCCATTTACTCACCTGCACTTGGATCTTATTCCTACCCCTGTTCTGGAAACCCTGGAATGTGTGTAAAGTGAGTCCCACCCAACCAGTTTGGTGGGGACTCCTACCTGTAAACGCCTATAAATCGTGGCTGCAGCTCTGTGACACCTTCTAGGCAAGGCAAGACTCTGTCACAGGGCAGGGAAATACATCCAAATGCCACCACTAACACTCAGTGTTGGATTAAATACTTTTTTTTTCCTAACAACTCCCTCATTTCTGATACAAAACACTCCTCACAGATTCAGACACAGATGACAGAGTCAGTTTTTGCTGATTAATCCGTGTCTTGACTGGCTTATGAAATAAATTCTAATGGAAAGTTTCCATGTCAGAACTAAACACATCCTCCTAAATTCTTTTCATCCCCTTTTTTACTGTATCTGGCATAATAAAACTTACTTAAAGAATCCATTTTCCTTCATTTTCGGAAGTGGCTTGAAAGAAGTCCTATTTTCTCTTTTTCCCCCCTCTTTATTCTACATTCAGATTAAGCCATTAGCTGTGGTTAACAATACATTAAAGATACAACATTAGAGCCAAAATTGGGGTACTATTATGCTATTTTGTGCTGTCTAGGCCATACTATCCTTTATTCAGTTACATGATGATGTAAAATATGGACTTCCCCCCCTCTATTTTGTTGAAAGATCCTTATACTCTTTATTTTCCTTTCTGATTTGCGTCAGCTGGTAAAGAGCTGCCATCCTCAAAGGTGCCATTTCAAGAGATTTTACCAGGAATGTTTGAAGCTTGTTCATCTCGGCAATAAACACATACTATATGTGATTGAAGTAATATATATATTCTTTTGACAATTGCTTGATAGAAACAACCATTTCTCTTCAATTGTTCAGGAAGATAATGGTGGGAAATTGCAGATTACGAGAAGGCTCAACACTTGAGCTCACAAAGATTAAAAACAAAGTTTTTTTTCCCAAAAATCATACAAAAATTTCTTTATGGATATTCTATTAGAAAGCTGTGAAGATGCTCTTTTTGACTGAAAATGCGTCCAGTGTTCTCCAAAATCTTTGACTCCGTATTATTTTTCTGTACTGTGGATATGTTTAGGCTACTGTGCTTGTTTGGTTTTGGTTTTTTTGGAGGAGGTTATATCATGAGACAGGTCAAGAAGTTGTGGACTCCCCATCCCTGGAAGAGTTCAAGGCCAGGTTGGATGGAGCTTGGAACAATCTAGTCTAGTGGAAGGTGTCCCTGCCCATGGCAGGGGGTTGGAACTGGATGATCCTCAAGGTCCCTTCCAACCCAAACCATTTTGGGATTCCCTGATCCCAATTAACAGTGAGAAACCTCCTGTACCTCCTTCGTATCTTCCCTGTTTGGGAAGGGGGACTTTGATGGGGACTTGGGTGGGGAAGTTGCACTTCTAAGCTCACAGACTCCTAAAAACAATTGAATTTATTCATCAGAGGTGATTTGAGTGCTTGAACTACATTTCATAAGGCAGGTGCTCTAGAATGAAGAAAGAAGGCACAATAACAAACATTTGCGGGCTGCTTGTTTTCCCAAAACACTTTGTTCCTCCTTCTATTAAAACTGTGGAGGGCATTTTCTGTGTTTCAAGGAAGTTCTTGCCACAGCAGCACAGGTCTTACCACCAAACACACCGATTATATTGATTTAATCACCTTTGATTTTGCAGGCAGCCTGGGCTGACAGCTTTAGTCACACGTTGGAACAGTGAAATCCCACTCACAGAGGAATCCATGGAGGGTTATTCAGTCTATAAAAGAGACAGAAATACAGAGAGTCAGTGTCGTGTTAGAGCAATTGCAGCGAAGCAGCACAACCCGAGGGACCCAGATATTAGACTAGAAAGGAGATAAATGAAAACTCTCGCACCTGGCTGGAGGTAATTCCTATTTTTTTCCTTGCATCAGGGTACAGGTTTATGTTGTTACACCTGTGAAAAAATATATATATATATAGTATGCACATAAAGAGGCAACAGACCAAGTTATGGCCAAACCTTGTGGTCTTTTTCACAGGAATTCTTTTTTAAAGTGTATTTCAAGATTAAGCTAAGACTATATATTCTTTATTTATATAGTGTCCTCATAAAAATCCCCCCCCCTTTTTTTTTTTGTGAACCATGTTTCTCTTATGCATCTGAAGAGGAAGAAAATCCTCTTGGGAAGTTTCCAACACCTTCTCTAATCAAATACTCATCACCAGAAGAACAACTTGGAAGTATTTCTGAGGCTTTGAATCACAGCCCTGCTCAGGCTTGAAGATAAACTCCAGACACTATTTCAAATCTAAGGATGGCTGTTCAGAATCTAAATATGTAGCCTAATCTAGTTGATAAGGTTCCTTTTACTGGCAGTGGAAAGAGAAAGTTACTTCTAGGTACGTCTGGAAGGCATTTTCGTGCAGATAATTTAAGCACCTCTTTTAAGACGGGATGAATCACTCTCTGCAAGTATCTGTCTCTCTTCACAGTTGATTGAGGGTGCCTAAGAGCCTAGTTTAGACGAGTCATCTAAATTTTGGATAGCTAAAGGCAGTAAAATTCTTCTCAATATATTTGTCTGTGGTTTCTTTTCGACCTCCTTCTGTTGTTACGAGGTCCTGTTAAAACCTCTATAAATATAACCCCCAGCATCGTGTTACACCCACAATCCCCACTACTGGGGACAGTTACATTACACTCTATTTAACCAATTTCCTGCTGAAATTACCTGATTTAATTACCTAATCAAAGAAGTGTCTTATTTTTTATTGCTAAAACTTGATGCAAGTTGCCTTAAACATCACCACACTCCTACAATTCTTCCATCGCTGTTTCACTGCCTTAAAATGTCCCCCCAGTCCAGAACTTTTGGAAGCTTCACCTAAAAGTGCAGTCCTCATTTATCAGTTCACATTTCTACTGATTCATTAGCATAATTGGGGAGCAATGACTGCCTAATGAGTACTTTTAAAGAATTTCCTATGCATATCTTGCTGCTGATTTTGCATATATCAGGGGCACAGCTATCCAGTGAACATCAAGGGCCTGTGTATGAAAATCAGAAAGGCAGAGCTCTCATAAAAATGAACAAATTATGGTATCTAATAAGGTTTCTTCTCACTTCCCCCCCCCCACAGAGTTATTTTCTACAGTAAGAAACCTTGTTTTTCAAACAAAACAGGCCATGATTATTAAAAGATACTATGAGTAATATTGACACCTCTAAAATTTTCTCTATTTTTATATATATATATTTTTTTTTAATATATATATATCTAAATATATATGTCTTACAGCAGGAATGGCAAATAAATGAATAGGATGTGAGTCAGCTCACCTGGTGATGCAGAAATGTAGATCCTTCTTGTATCCCCACTCAGGTAATCCATAATTTATACTGGAATAAAGGCAGAATTCGGAAGAACATAGATAGGATTTATTTGATATAATGAGGGATTTTATTTTCCAGCAGAAGTAGCTCCCACCCATTCATGGTCAAGGAGTTGAATCTAATTTCTAATTACTGATCTAAACTGCAAGGAGATGCACAAAATACGTTATGTAAATCATAGCTTATAAGCATTCCTTTCATTGATTATCTAATAACTGTGAGTCCAACACTCCTTAATCAGGGAGAAAACTGCCCAGTCAAAGAGCAAAGATGGATGGAGTTGTGGTTTAGCCTTGAGGAAATTAAACCAAAAGGAGAAGCTGATAATAATCTTGTGGTGGGGTGGCATTGGCTGGATACCAGTGCCCACCAAGGCACTCCGTCACTCCCCTCCTCAGCAGGATGGAGAGACAAAAATAAGATGGAAGAACACTTGTGGGTCAACATAAAAGCTGTTTAATAAATCAAAAGCAAAGGTTGTGTGTGGATGCAAAGGAAAATGAAAGATTTTATTATCTACCTCCCATCAGCAGATGTCCAGTCTCCTTCCTGTGAAGTGGGGCTTCATGAATGTGGTTGCTGCTCCAGAAGATAAAGGTCATAGTAAGGAGTATGACCCCTCCTCCTTTCTCTTAGCTTTTATTGCTGAGCTCATGTCAAATGTTTTGGAACATCCCTTTGGGTCAGCTGTACTGGTTATGCCACTTCCCAAGATTTTGCCAAACCCCAGCCTGCTGGTGAGGTGGGAATGTTGGAGGGACAGCCTGGGAGCTGTGCCAGCACTGCTCAGCAATAGCTCCAAAATTAGTGTGATTTCAAAACCTTTCTAGCTACCAACACACAGCACAGCACCGTGGGGCTGCTGGGGAGAAGATTAAATCCATCTCCGCCAGACCCAATGCAATCTGCACCCCCAGGTGGAAAAAATCCCATGTCCTTTATTCCATCTCATTTTCTCCCCCTCCCCACCCTGACGAGGAACGGAGTGATGGAGCGGCATGGTGAGCACCTGAAATCTGTCAAAAATCAACCTCCACAGGTCTTCATGAATGTGAAAGGTGGGAAACTAAACACAAGGATTCTTGGGATCCTTCCCTTCACAGATTGGTCACGAATTTGGACTCTTCCTGGCCCTGTTAAGCTCAGTAGCTTGTCTGTATTTCATGTCTCTTGAATGTAAGCCACAATCAAACTGACACCTCATAGAGCACCAACCACTTCAAATAATAATAAAAAGGGCCAACTAACTAATTCCTTTCAAAGTTTCTAGAACACTCCAGGTATAGAGAAGAAATGGATTGCTCTGAGTTCAGGTTCTTTTAAAAATGACTCCTCAAGTTTTCTGCATAGAGAAGTGGAGATTGCCTGAAAGCACATCCTGCCCTAATCCTTATTTGCCCTCCGTTGCAAAAGGATTGCAATAACTTCCATTCTGTTCTGCATCATAAAACTGGTTAAAAGAATGATGTTTATAATGAGCTTTTAGCATGTTGCCTCCCACAGCATCATCTGAGTTTATCACTGCCTTGTTTCCTGCTGGACATGAGTCATCCCAGCAAGTCATGAAGCAAATCATTCCAGATTCCTCTCCAAACATCAATTAAAAGTTGTCTTGCCATCAGAATCTACCCCAAAGAGCATCCACTAGGAAACAAACTTTTATCCAGACATGACAGCTCCAACTAGTTCAAGTATTTTGCACTTTACTTCAGGGGAGTTGTGTTTTTATCCCGGTGTAAAGTGCTTCAAGGAAACCACGACCTCGTGAATCCAAAACTCAACAGGGATCTCTTTCAATCTACTGTCATCATGATGTGTGTAGCTTCCCAAAACCAAACATGTTCATGGCAGGCCATTCCCATTTGCCAGACAAACACACCCTTCACCGGAATCCTGGGCCTTGAAAGCAGCTCAAAAGCGTGTGGCACTGGAGGTGTGAAAGGGATTTGTGCAGCTATCAGAGATGCCCTCACTTCTGAGTGACGGGTGAATATCCGGTGGTTTGCAAGGTCTGCTTTGGACAAATACATCCTCCCTTCAGGTCGACTGAAGTTTTGAAGCTTGCAGTGACAGTTGCTGTTATTTTGGATGCTTGGAGAACTGGGATTTTCAAAAAAAAAAAAAAAAAAAAAAGTAAAGATTCTTTTATTCAATGCTTCTTTCTTTGCCTGTCATTAATACAGCCTCTTCTGAGTCTACTCCTCAGTGAGGGTTTGGAGGCTCAGAGCATTCCAGAGTGACTTAAAACATTTTACTCCCCTTCCTTCCTTAAATTAGGAACAAGCTGCACTCATACACCAATAGATAAGGATTATGAAGCTGGTCAATCCAAACCCCACGGCAGCTGCATGGTACAACTCCTGAGCCAGGAGGGCCAGGGCTTTGGGTCGTGGTGCAGTGGAGTGGCTCCTGATTGCAATGAGACCTGTGTCAAACATCTTCACACTGTGTTGTTTCAGCAAGGAGAATATTTAGCCCAGAAATTTTGGGCTTTTTATCCTCATACTGTAGTCCAGAAAGGCAGGTGGATTCTCCAGAGCCTGGTGGAAAGCAGGAGCTTCTTTCATCCGTTTCAGTTTTCTCGTGGGAAAAAATAGTAGTCCTCTTTCTCTTGCCCGCAGAAGATACCCAGGAAGATTATCTGTCTGAAGTTAAGTTGGCCCTTTAAAATCTCCTCCCCTTTCTTCTTACACTGACCAGCAAGGATTGAAGATCCTCCAGGAGTATGATGCTCTCATCCTCCAGTCCTCTTCCTAAAACTCTCCCACTCTTTTGCCTTTCTAGGCTGGGGATAAAGAGCTGAGGAAGCTACATCCAGTTAACTGCTCGTGATAGTGTTCAGGTAATTAGCCAGGACTGGAACTAATGATCCAGGCACCTCCTAGAACTTCTGCCAGCACTTTTCTTTCTGGTTACATGACCTGTTTTTTAGTGGCTTGGTTTGTTTTTTGTTTGTTTGTTTTCTGATAAAGTCTGGTTTTGATGTGGAGAACTGGTTAAAATTCCTGAGATCTTGACATAGAAAGGTTTTCCTGTGCATTCAGAAGTGGTTAGTGAGCAGTCCCTGATACCCTAATTAATGGTCATGGCTGATGTATTTTTTGATATCTATCCAGGGTCGTCTTCATGTTTAGCTGTGTGTGTATATCATGGTTGAAAGAAAGGCACAGAGATCCTTAAGCTGGAGGAAATTAAGACAGAAACCAGAACTTGATACCATAACTCAGCCACCACATCAGAGAACCCAACTAATTAGCTCCACAGAGAAACACGATTAATTAGCCCAGACACAACATCACATTGGTTAAGCTTTACAGTTTGGGCAGCTGAGCTGAAAACTCCAAATACCAGTGTGAAAAGACACCCAGTGTGGGTAACACCTCCTGTGCTCTATCAATATGGTGCATTTGCACCCGGACAGCTCCTTGCTTATGAACTCAATGGGTAATCTGCATAATTGCATTTATAGCAGACCCAACAGTCTAGCTAGTCAGGAAGCCAAATAAAACAGAGTGGGCTGGTAGTATTAATTCATGGCTGTTCCGAATTAACTGAGAGATTTTTGCAGCTTTTTTATAGCATAAAATGATAATGTAAAGAACCAGCAATTGACACTATAAAAAAATTTATACATTAATAACTTTTTAAAACACTAAAAGGAAAGGAACTATGTAATGAACCATGTTTATCACCTTATATCCTATATCTAAGTACCTATAGGAGACAATTTCTGACTCTGGCATCCTTACAGTTTGGCAAAGAATGGGAAAACAGAAGACACTAAGAGGAAATTACAGCTAGACAAATGAAACCAGAAAGGAGAACATGTTGTAGAGCAGGGATTGTTAGTAAAATCTTCATTGAGAGCATCTTTGAATCAAGGTTGTTTTGAGACCAATCACCGGATGGGAAAATTGAATTCTGTGCTGTTACAGAGGTTGTTCTGCAGGAGCAGCATCTCTGCTCTTGGCTCACCAAACAGAGCGAGTGGTGACAGCTCGTTGCAATGAAGAGCCTGACGTGAGCTGGAGCAGGCAGTGCTGAGGTGTGTAGAAAAGAGAAAATCCTGTTATGCATTAAATTAATAGGAGAAGAAATTTTCCCTCCTGTGCTGGCAAGGATTGTTTCTTTCAGTTTGGAAAGTCTGCGCACCTGAGCCAGGCAAGGAAAACGTGACTTACAATGCACCAGCTGAAGGTTCAAGTTAATGACCCCATTAAAATTACTGTATCATGAGCCGAACAATGGCTGCTGATCAGATGCCCAGAGGCACACGGAATGCACTGTATGGTAACTTAAACTCCTTGAAATAATTTTAAGCTAAGTTCCTTTACTTGGCACTTGTGAAAAGGCCAAACGCCCATATAAAAGAGTTCGGTTATTGTGCATTGATGTTTCCTGCAGGCTTCTGTTGTGCAGTATGGGCCATTAAAAGAACTCAGTTAACTTGCCAAATGGTGATAATTAGAACTCAAAACGGAATCCTTAAGAGAAAATAATTTCTTTTCTCTTTAAGGGTTTGTTTTATAATGGAGGCCTCCATGGGTAATATTATTCTCTACTTCTTAGCTTGGCTGAGAAACACGGGGGATTTTTGCCCTGTCCTATAATGTATGTGTGCCTAAGAGAGAATAACTCAGTCACATATCATAGAATCAGAGAATATATTTCTTATAACACCATGCTGTTCTTTGCACTTTTCTCTGTCCCGAGTATGTTCAACTTTTGAATGAATAATGTTAAAAATTAACTGAAATACTGCAAAAAGGAAATGAGTTCACAAGGAAATCCATCATAATGATAATTGTCTTTGTTGCACATCTCTCTCTACAAAGGCTAAACACAGTGCCAGCCCTAATGTAACATTTAACAATAATATAAAAACATGCTGGGTCAAATCCCCCACAGCAGAAAATTGATCCAGTGCCACTGATTTCAGGGGAAAAATGCCAGTTCATAAAAGTTGAGGATCTGCTGTTTTCACAGGGCTAATTTTAATGATTAATAAGATACCAGATTGGTATTTGTTGTTGTTTGAAGTGATCAGTGCCTGATATCCCCACATTATTATTTAATTCAAGCACCAACAAGATTATCACTTCATTTGGATGAGTGTGTGCATAAAAACGCTGCCTCACAGAGCCTATTTAGGATAATCCCATCAGCTGGCAGCCAAGAACTGACTGAGTGATTTGTCACCCACTATGAAGCTGGAATTATTGAGGAACTGAAATCGCTCTCTGTTTCTCTTCCAGCCTTTATGGGGATGTGCTGCATTATTACAGCCAGCTTTTATGTCCTCCACTGGAATTAAGGAGTGCCTCAGAAAAGATAATTAACTGCACACAATGAGCAGGGTTAGGGAAGGATGGAGGAGGGTTTTAGGAAAGGGTGACGTGTCTGTCACCTCCCCTGGTAAGTGCAGAGAACATACAGCCCAGGTGTTGTTTCAACTTGCTTTCATTTTTTGGAGCAGAGAAGCTTGTTGGGGCAGCAGGGCATGGAAAAAAGAGCTGGTTTATAGGAGGATATAAAAGGTGTCGTTGCACTTTTACCAAATGGACTTTAGGTGCTGAAGGAATGTTCTCCAGACTTGTGGAGTTCTCCAGTTTCTTGTCCTACCCCTTTTGCAAAAAATAACAAACAAAGATGCTGCCAGTCTGCATCATATAATGAGATGCTAATTCTGGTCTTCTCTGGTTTTGAGCCTTGGACTTGACACTCGACACAGTCCAGCAGCCAGACACCAGGGAGAACACAAACCCTCGGAGGGGTGCAAAGCGTGTTCTGGTGTGCCAAGATATCTCACACTGCTTCCCTGCTGCTTTTACATCACCTTCCAGGGCAGGACTCTGTGTACTGTCATGTTCTGATCCACCCCAAGGGAAAATTCAGTGACCAGCACCTCCTGCGGCTTTCTCCTCCAAAACAAAAGCAGGAGCTCTGTTCTTGACAGCAGAGCGAGGGCATTGACAGAGCCAGAAACCACGGGGTGGCTGATGGAGCAATGAGTGCTGCAAGCAGCTCACATAAGTCTTTCTACAAGTTCTTGTGGATAGAAGGTGATGAACATGAAATATTAAAGCCTACAGAGTGTGGAGAGGGGTATTCGGGGGGAAAAGGTGCTGTTACTGTCAAGTCCTATTCTCTCTGCTGTGCATCCTGCTCGCTCCCCAGGCTTCAGGACAGGCAAAGAAATCCATACAAAATATACCCTTGATTGCTGCTGAGCAGATCTGCAGAACTGTAGTAACAACTGTAGAAAAACATTAAAAGAAGAAAAAAAAATCATAACAAACCCCCACGTGGTGTTTTCTTCTTTTATTACCCCATTATATAACATGTCTGAATCCTAAGGATAAAGCATCTTCTTGAAATATACTCCAAAAAGCTGGTCTTTTTTCTTTTTTCTTTTTTTTTTTCTTTTTCTTTTCTTTTAACCAACCTGTCTTTCCTGCATTGAGAGGTCTGGAAGATACAATGATTTCTGACAGTATGCCTAAAGCTTAAGGGCTGTGTGCTCTTCCTTAGAGTCAAGCACAGTGCAAAGGGCAGGGGATCTGCACTGTGCACATGAACAAGAAGGAAAGAAAACATAATTTTCACTCCTCTGGATTTTCAATGCCTAGCAAAAAGGGAGAAGAAAGCCAGGGTAACCCATCAGGAACCATGGAAAATACTGACTTTGGGGGTTTCTAATGGGATTTACGTGGTAGGATGTAAGTGAACTGTATGTAAGCTGCGTACAGTGAATCCTGCACCACCCATTCCTTCCAGTCAACCTCCACAGCTGTAGAAATGCAGTGAAGCTGCAATTTTGTCCCACAAAGAGATGCAGATTTCCCTGCATGGCAAAACTACCATTTACAGGAAGAGCAATAACTTATAGGACAATTTTCATAGTGAGCAGAGATGGGAGAAACTCAGACTTGGCAAACAATTTTTTCTGACTCTCTGTCTTTGGGTGCTTGATCACTGTGTCCGTTCCCATCACCCCATAACAACTCTCAAGGTGAGCAAACAATGCTGGTGAACATTATTCCCACAAATAACGGTGAACATTACTCAGACAAGCTTGTGTGAGTAGCTGCATTTAAAGGGTAGAAATCTGGCATCAAAACACAAATAATTTTTCCCTTTGTAGAAGCCCGTGATCAAACATCTCACAGAAGGTGAGATATCTGCATTGTTGGTGAATTTAGCTCAGCTGTAGCGGAGCTGTAGCTGAAAGTCTTCCTATGAGTAATACAGAGAAACAGATGACTCCTTTATTTCAGACACTTATTTCCACACAAGAATAATCATACCCAGCGAATCCTTATTCATCCCAGTGATTCTGAAAGAGTGGAGAGAAACAACCAAGGTACAGTCATCTACACAGTACTTCCAGATAAATCATATCCTTTCAGACAATTCTTAGCTCTTTTCAGACAGTTCTTTATTCTCTAAAATCAGTTGATATTCTGGGTCATAATAACATTATCATAATAATGACTATTATTCTTGCAAATAAAAGGAATGAACAATGAAATAAATTTCCCGTGTAAGTCCCCTTTTAGGGCTTTGTAGACCAATACTTTTGCCAAAGTCAAAGAAAAAATGTGTATTATTGTCAGGATTTCTTGGAACCCCTTTCTTTAGGCCTTAGGAGGTTTGGTGTTATTGCACAGCCTTCATGTTGAAGGGAACCTTTAGGGCTTTTTTTCCTCCCTCCAATGTAACTCAGGGCTGGGGAGAGTTTATCCTGCTGATTTCCCCTTGTATAACTGGAAGCAGAATTAGGTCCACAGCAGGTGAGCCATCTAAGGCATAAGATGGTAAATTGAATTGGAAGAACACAGCAATATTTTAAACTCTGTGTCTTCTCTGGCTGGAAAGAAGTCAACATAAACTAGATGATATGAAGACTGCTGGGAACGAGGGATTCACACTGCTTGAAAGCACACGTACTTCTTGCAGTGATTGTGAACTTCCCCTAAAAGTGCAGCTTTTTTGTACAAATAACAGCCCTTAATGCTTGGCACCTGAACGATTCTTTGTTTCCAGCAGAGAGGCTGTGGGTTTATGGCCGGAGAATGACAATAGGAATGTGTTTATTGCTAGGGACACAGCTGGGGATGATTACTACTTTTTTCTTTGTCAAAAAGAAATGCTACAGGCAGCTAAATGTGCTTTCAGGCTGATTTGAGGGAGTATTCCTGATAAAAAGTCCTCTCTCTCTCTCTCTGCTTTGATTTTCCCTTGCCGGATGTAGGTTTACCAGGAGGATCAGGAGGCTGGAGGTCCATAATATTTTATTTTTTTTTTTTCCTGACAGGAAATCATGCAAAATTTTCATGATTTACTTCACTGAAGAGACTGGAGAGATATCAGGGTTAAGGTTTTGCAGGATTAGGGATTCTCATTCCTCTGCAAATTTCCCCCAGTGCCCATGTGCAGCAAAGGGCAGTCAGAGGGTCTGTCTGTGCTATCACAGCTTCTCTCTCATTAGGCTGCAAAATCCAAAAGTGCTGGAAAAGTCTGTTAGGACCAAGCTCCAGTGCTGGCTCGTGTAAACCCAGCTTGGCGTGGTGGTGACATCCTCTAAAACCCCAGTCCAAACCTTACTGCAGCACATGACTTACAGGTGCTCTAAAATAAGACATTCCATCACCAAAATGCCGTGGCAGCACCTCCTCTTTTCAAACCAGACCCAGATTAACCTTCCAAAGATGCACCTCAGCAGCCAGCTCAGTGGTAGCCTCAGCAAATGGCTGGTACCAGACTTTATGTGGACATGAATGCACGTCTAAACATCATCTTTTTTAATTAATACAGTCCATTCCTCCATTCTCCCATCGACTTTGGTAGCTGAGATGTAATCTGATTTAATTTCTGTACCATAATCTTGTTTGGGTTTATAGTACTTCCCCCCGCTCATATTAAAATCCTATTCATTTGGCTGTAGGCACTGCGAGATAGATGTGCATCTGTGGGTGGGTTGTAAACGTGGAAGAGCTGATATATGAAGAAAAGCTGAAATTAGGTAATTCAGTGGGCTGAAATGACTTCAAACTGGAAAAAAATATCCAGAAAACGGTCTCTCATAAGCTTTTCTCCTTTATAGATGTAGTCACAATATTCCTAAGACAGAGGCAGAAGTGGTTCTCTAGGAGCACATGTTATTTTGTTCAGTGTTTCCAGGCTTGAAGAGTATCTATCTTTAAGAGTTTCCTTTGCCTGACTACGAACAATACAGTTTACATGTTATTCTAATTTCATAAGATGAACTTTAAGTACCAGGAAGTCTCACGTTTCAGACTGAATCAGCTGGTGAACATCCAAATTGTAAATATAGGCTGGTGCCTGACCATTTACAGACATCTGCAATGTAGACATCATCATCAGCTGAGATTCTCCTGAGCATCAGAAGAGAGAAATTAGTTTTTCTGGGAGCAGATCAACTCATCAGGAAGCTGGACATTACAAATACCTCAGAGGAGCCACGCTTAGAAGGGTCTATCTCTTTCTGATTGCAAATGGTTCATGGATACCTGCACTGCAGATGCTGGTGGCTGTTGAAATAAATTGTGTCCAGAGAACTTCTCAGGGATGGTTGTGGTGGTTTGAGCTGGGATGAGTGCTGGGTGCCCACCAAAGCTGCTCTATCACTCTCCTCCTCAGCTGGACAGGAGAGAGAAAATGTAATTAAAAGCTCATGAGTTGAGGTAAGGGCAGGGGGAGATCACTCACTGGTTACTGTCATGGGCAAAGTTCACTCAGGGAAATTAGGTGAGTTTATTGCCAATCAAAATCAGAGCAGGAGAAGTAAAACAAATCCTAAAAAACACCTTTCCCCCATCCCTTACTCCTTACCAGGCTGAACTTTATTCCCTATTCTCTACCTCTTCTTCCCTTGCAGTGCAGGGAGATGGGGAATGGGGATTACGGTCAGTTCACCACATATTGCTTCTGTCACTGCTTCCTTCTCGTGGAGAGGAGTCCTTCTGCTCCAGCATGGTCTCCCTCCCGCAGGACAGAGCCCTCCATGAACTCCTCCAGTGTGATTCTTCCCCACGGGCTGCAGATCTTCATGAACAGCTCCAATGTGGTTCCCTTTCCGTGGGGTGCAGTCCTCCAGGCAGAGGCTGCTCCAGCGCGTGTCCCACAGGAGGTCACAAGTCCTACCAGTAAACCTGCTCCATGTGGGCTCTTCCATGTGCTACAGGTGGATCTCTGCTCCCACATGGAGCCCCGTGGGCTGCAGGGGCACAGCTGCCTCCCCATGGGCTGCACCTCGGGCTGCAGGGGAACCTCAGCTCTGGATCCTGGAGCACCTCCTGCCCCTCCTCCTGCCCCGCCCTGGGGTCTGCAGGGCTGCTCTTACCACAGATCCTTGCTGTGCAAACCCAATGCAATGCTAAAGAGGGATTTGCATGTCCAGTCGGATTTTAAATTGCCTCGATCTGTAGCTTCACCACCACTAAGGGAATTAAAAGCAGTTATACCCCACCCCTGATCACACAGGGAGGTGTAATCTTCAAGCCTTAGACCTTATTGGAGAGCAAATCCACCTGAAGTGTCCTGGAAGAAACCCAGTTACAACCGTGATTTCCCATAAGAGTGAGTGTCTTTTTGGAATTAATGGGTCCTAGGTACTTCTATGAGAAATTCGTATCTAAATACCAGAACTAGGCAATTAAGTGGACAAAGCCCTACCATGGTATGGAATGATAGGGATATTCCAATTCAGATGGGAAACACATCATTTTAAGTATTACATAAAAATACAGTGAAGGACAGATCTTGTTTTAGCACTAAAATACATGAAATGAGATGACAAGATAAAGGATGTCAGAGGTGAAGAGCCTTTTTTTTATGAAGCAGATTAGGGACAAAACCAGGGCAGACATCAGACTTCTGGAGCTTCCCTCTCCCATGAGGTCATATTGCCCTCCCACCCTGCGTATGCTGAAAAGATAGCCACAGATAATGAACTCAATTACTGTAATTAAAAACAGAGCCTGCTCCCACTCCCTGCCCCTTGAGGAAATGCCTGGATGTTACTCCCATGAAAATGTTTGAGTGTATTAAAATAGTGTGCTATATGTACTACCAAACCCCTGATTAACCAGGAGAAAGAGGAGAGGCAGAGGCACACACAGAAGGATGTTGCTCTGTGCCTGAGCAGAACCTGAGATTCAAGATGCATAGATACGTCTCTTGCTTACAGTGTAAAAGCTTTAAATCTGTTTTTTTTTTTAAACAAAAATAATCTCCTAAGACCTGATGGTCCTTTGACAATCAACAGGAGGAGGACAGTTCTGCCTTGGGACTGAATGCATGTAAAAACGTGTATAGAAATTACAGGATCATTAGTCTTTATACAGTGTTTTAGTTCTTGCCTTCTCAAAACTAAGCAAGACATAAGAGAATTATTTTTTTTAATATTAAAGGCTGGCTAAGATGGTTGATAGCTCCTCATTTTCCCTCCCTATAAGCACGTTCTGACTGAAATAGCTTACTTGGGGTTAATCAGTTTCCATGGGATTATTATACTCAAGAAGGAAACCAAACCCCCCAAAAATCTACTGATTAACTGCTTACATGAGAGATGCTGCCTGTACTTCCCAAGGAGCATTTTGTCTTAGACAGGATCCTTTAAAAAAATTGTCTTAGATGAGATTATTTAAAATCAAATAGCCAACAAAGGTTTTTGGTTTTTGTTTTTTTTTTTTTTTCCCCAGAACTAAAAGCACCACAGCTGTTTTCTGTGCTGCTGCACTGAACATCAGTGTAAATGCAGCTGTTAAATCAGTTGCAGATCAGCCTGGCAGGCCTAAGTACAGCTAGTTCTGCCTGTCTTGCTAATAATGTCAAGTAAAAGTAGGTGACAGTAATTGGTGTTGTTGGGAAACGAACTCTCCTGAGAAGGGAGCAGCTCTGTGAAACGCAGTGTGGTGTGGATTGAGAGCTTAATGCGTCAAGGAGAAATTCCAAATTCAGAATTAGGGAGTGAAATTACGCAGCTAACAAAACATCCATCCAAGGAATCCCGTTAAAATGTTCAGCTGGAGTCACCCCTAGCTTATGTCTGGGAAGGCAGGGAATTGTGTCTGGTGGTAAACCAGTTATGTCTTTTGGGTGGCGTTCCATGTTTTTGTATTATATGATTTTATCTGGATTTAGGACTCAATAAAATGAGTCCAGCATTAAAAATGGTCCAGATAAATAACTTCTGCTGAACTTAATGGCATAAACTTACAGTTCTGAGTCCTGTTCATTACCAGTCCCCTTTGTCTCTCTGGGTGAAGGTCAGTTGACGGAGTAAGACGTCAGGAGTGGGACTCCTCACGCAGCTCTGTGAGCAAGGGAAGCTGCTGCATCCCATTATAGCCAGTGGAGAGCTGCTCTTGGCTGCCTGTGGAATTCAAGGAGTGATTCAGCTCATCATAGATATGTGTACTGAGGTGAGCATCGGACTTTTTCACAAGGGACTTGATTCAGTTGTCGTCAGATAGTCCTCTGGTGTCCAGATGTTCATGTTGGGCTAATGGATGACACGATAGAATAGTTTGGGTGGGAAGGGAAATTTTAAAGATCATCTCATTCCAAACCCCCTGCCATGGGCAGGGACAGCTTCCACTAGCCCAGGTTGCTCCAAACCCCATCCAACCTGGTCTTGGACACTTCCAGGGATGGGGCATCCACAATATCCACAGGAAACTGTTCCAATGGCTCAGCACTATAATTCTATGACTCTATATGAGATGCCAGAGTGGCTGTGAGGATCTCTTTTAGGGTGGGCTATATTTAAAATCCTTTTGTATTCACAATGATTTTTAAGGCCACTATGTTCCTAACAAATTCCCAGGCAGTGATGTTCAATGGCAAGGAACTGATAATCAGTGGGAGAAGAGAACCTGTAACAGCCTGGAGTTGTGTCAGGGGAGGTTTAGGTTGGATATTAGGAAAATGTTCTTCACCCAGAGGATGGCTGGGCACTGAATAGGTTCCCCAAGGCAGTGGGCACAGCACCAAACCTGACAGAGGTCAAGAACACTTGGACATTGCACTCAGGCAATTGTGATTCTTCAGGTTAGAAGGGTTCTGCTTGAAGAATGTTTCTGCATGATGTTTTTTGAGACGACTTTCAAGCCTGTTGGTCAAATTTCCTGTCAAGCAAGGGAGGTGTATAAAAAAAGGTAGAAAAATTTCCATACATTTTTCTTTTTTAATCATAAAGGTTGTAACTGTTCCTTTTTTATTTCTTTCAAAATAAGTCTCTGTGCAATAGTTTTAGTGAGACTGATGAGACTTGAAGGTTAAAGCATTAACATATGTTAACTGAGACTTCTCTAATTTTAAACTAATCATACATTGAATGTATTTGATAGGGCTGAATGAAGTGGGATATTATTTGAGCTTTATTAATATTCTCTATTAACAGAAAATACCACTTCTAGCTAATATCCTGGTGATCAAGAGAGATTTTTAAACAGTGTTCAAGCACGTACAGATGGATACAGATGGTACATGAAGCAATTCTAAGTGCATCAATCAACTGCTTCAAGAGTATTTCATACACAAGAAAATACATATTGCTAAGAATTCCTTGCTTTGTATTATCACAATTATGCACTAAAGTGCCAGATTCCCAGTACCGCTCCTGTTTTGCAAAGATTAAGTCAATCAGAAAGGGCTGTTTCCTGTGTCATTTAGGGTTGCTATGAAATTCTCCATCTGGACCAAACAGAGGAAAAAAAAAGAAACAGGGAAAAAAATATGGTATGTCCTTGCTTCTCCCCCAAGTGCTTCCCTTACATCATGGAGTGGAACAGAGAAATTAAAGGTAAAGTATCTATATATGAAGCAAGAAAGAACAATAAAGATGCACTTAGAAATGTAAAGGGAGGATGAAAACTACCAGTGAACATCAGGAATCTGTCTGTATTTATCCATAAATTTCACATGGAATGGCATGAACTTGTGTCAGCGGAACTTTAGTTTGGATATTAGGAAAAGGTTCTTCACCAAGAGGGTGGTTGGTACATAAGTATAGGTATATAAGAGCACAATGCTACTGATAATTTTTACATCTTTTACCTTGTAATTCGGGACAGAAAGAACATCTTGACGTGATGGAGCCCTGTGCAAAATCCACTTATTGCCCCTCTAGAACTGCCCTAAAGAATTTTTAAGAGGGATGATCCTAGAACCGTAGAATGACAGAATGGTTTGGGTTGGAAGGGACCTTAAAGTTCACTCAGTTCCAACCCTGCCAGGGGCACTGACACCTTCCGCTAGACCAGGTTGTTCCAAGCCCATCCAACCTTTTTTAATATCATTGTCCTGTCACCACATGTCCTTGTAAATTGTTCCTCTCTGTTTTTCCTGTACCTCCAGGTAATGGAAGGCTGCAATCAGGTCACTTTCAAGCCTTCTCTGTTCCTGGATGAACGATCCCAATTCTCTCAGCTTTTCCTCCCGGCCGAGCTGCTCCATCCCTCTGATCATCTTGGTGCCTCCTCTGGACTCACCCCAACAGGTCACTGTCCCTCCTGTGCTGGGGACCCCCGAGCTGATGGCATAACCTGTAAGTCCGCATGAGAACACAAGCAAGAGGGATGAATATCCTGTTCTTCCTGGCTCAGCTCTTCAGCACTGACCCTGCTTCTTGCGTCTGGGATAAATTCTGCATCCCTGAGGAGATGATGGCCAGCTCAGCCCTAACTACACTAGTGAATGATGCTCTTCCCAGGGAGGAATACAATGGGTATTAGTGATGCAGGAAGAGCTGCTGCTTCCAACATCTCCAGCACTACACCTGAAGTGGATACATCACCCCGAAGGGAATCTTCATCAGACCAGACAGCTCTCTGAGGATAAGAGGAACCTGTATCTCAGAAGCACTGACCTGACCTTTATTTCATGCTGCTGTTTACTCACAGGAGGGTTGGCTCAGGAATTGCACAAAAGACATCCTCAATGTCCGAGCAAAAGGTTAAAGCGGAACAATGTCTCTTAAAAGTCGGGAGTGGAAGTAAAATATAACAACTGGAAAGGAAACGTATTCAGATGCTGAGGCACAGACAAGAAAAATGTGTTAGTTTTGAAAGAGATGCAGGGTAGAACTTGATTGGGAAATACAGGGTAGTGAAAGCCAGCACTAAAATAACGATTTCCAGAAACAAACATAATGGAGCAATACCAATAATTGTGGAATAGTTTGCATTAGGCAAGCTCATTTTTCCCTGAAGTTCACCCACAGTTTTTAACCTCTGAATTCAACTTCTGCTTCTCAGCTTGAAAACTGTTTACCCAGGGAATCTGGTAGCAGGTGTTTAGAGGGCATGTGTAGTTTGCTAATGGTTTGGTTTAGATCAGGACAACTTTTTGATCAGCCTCACACTTCCAAAAAGAAACCCAACAGCGAGTGAGAACCAAATCTTTCTTTCTGTTTTTCCAAACAGATTTATCTCTAAGATTTTTGTTTTATATCACTGGTTTTATGTATTACGTGGAGTTTTTTACTCCTAAAACATTGCCTTAAGCTTAAAGAACCTCCAGGATGTTGTTATCTGAGACTCCTTAGAGAAAAATAAAGAAATAGGAAGGTAGAGAAGTGTAAGATGATGAAGCAACATATTGTAGGGAGTTTATAGGAGAAGAAATACATGTGAACTCCACACAGGAATACGAGATGCATTAAAAAAAATTTCAACACAATACACCAATCTCTTTTATCCTGGCCCTTAAAATGGATGTGGGTTTTCAAATTTGGCTCCCAAACTTTCTGTAGTATTCTAGGAATATTTATATTAGACAAGAGGTTGTCATTCAAGATCAACCTCTCCAACAAGCACCTTCCCAAATTTCTCTTTTTCTCTAGTAACAGGATAAATTTTGACCTTCTTGGAGACAGGATTAATGAAAAGACACATCCATGAGAGCTGTGCAGATTCTCTGTGTGTGTGTAGTTTTAGGGCTGCTAGCACCAGAGCAGAAGGATTTTGAGGTAAAGAACATTTTTCAATGTTGGGTGCTCCATAGGAGGCCAGAGTGAGACACTCAGAGAAGAAGAATCTTTTCAGAAATCAGTTAATCACAAGAAAGCCTTTACCTTTGATGTGGTACCCCCCTGACTCCATACTTGGAACACAGGCACCTATGTGAGGACTTTAGGGTTACATTATATTGATAAGTAAAATGCACTAGACATTCCCTTTTGTCCCTCAGACACACCTCAGATGTGCCCATACTCCTAAACTCTCCAGAATCCCTAACAAGAAATCCCCAAAGGCAACAGCAATGTTTCTGGTTTTGCCTGTTTTTCTTTATCTGATATTTCTGAGAGAATTATGCAAATCCCTGGGAATAGATTAGCTGTTATATCCCTGTAGCTCAGCAGCACAGCTGGAGGTGAGATATTGTCCTCACTGATGCACAGAGCTTCTATTTATCAGCTGAGTACACAAATATCAGGGCAACTGTGCACAGCCATCCCCGAGCACACCTCTTCATCAGGGCAGCCACTTGAGATTCATTATTCCCCTGACAGCCTGAGAAAACCACTGTACTTGGCTGTTCAGGATTGTAAGGCACATGATGCTGTATTACTCAATCAGGACGTTAAGGCTCAGATTCGTGTCCCATAACTTCAGATGGCCACAGTCTGGAAGTTTCCACCTGCGGTGTAGCCACCTGGGCTCCTGCTATTCCCTCAGCAGAACAGCCACTTCAGCTTATGATTGATCTGATATTACACGCTAATTGTAAATTGGGGTGTCTGGTACCATCAGTATCACAGGCTGGATCACCCCTGACTGTAGATTCTTGTCCCCAGACATTCCTTAGGGTCCCTTCCAACTCAAGCTACTTTATGATTCTAAGATGACAACCTCTCCAGCGTAATGTGGCTTCGTTTATTCAAATAAATTTATTCAAATCCCACTTTTTTTTTTTTTTGAACTTTCATTTGTTCTTTTCTACCATTGAGCTGGTTCAAAACAAGAAGTTATTTTACCCCCATCCTTTCCTGGAGGTTTTTATCCACTGTGGTCTGCTTATCAGCAGACAGCATTCTGCTCTAGCCCAACAATCAGTCAGCCACAAATAAGTTCC
Organism: Cephalopterus ornatus; assembly: GCA_013396775.1. Lineage (NCBI taxonomy): Eukaryota > Metazoa > Chordata > Aves > Passeriformes > Cotingidae > Cephalopterus > Cephalopterus ornatus. The sequence continues at coordinate 25,055 of VZRE01012982.1, forward strand.
TGATGAGACAACCTTGAGCTAAGATATCAAAATCTGCACTAGAGCAACTGTGAAGGTGTTATCACTGCTGATTCTGCTATAGATAAGCAACTTTTGGCAGAGAAATTATAACAACAGGGCTCCAGGGTGGTAGTTTTTTATGCAGTGTCCACCTATAGGAAGAAGGAGGAAATGACCCTCTGGAATATCCAGCCAGTGGAGCCACAGTGGTTTAAACCAGCTGAGAATATGACCCTTTTTTTCACCTTCTTTAAATTGATTTCTTATTTTAGTTCATCATAATTTCTTTAATTTCAATTTTTTTTTTCCCAAGTAGAGAGAACAGAATTCTTCTCTATCCATTACCTAGGGAGAATGATGCCTAAACACATGGGATGCTCTGTGTGGGCGTGGAATATTTGGTGAAATGCATGAACTGCTTCCAAAAAAACAAACAAGAAAAGCATGTGCTAATCATGAAACAATAGCAGAATGAAACTAGAATAAGTGGAAGACATATTTGTTTTGTAGCAGGGTTCATTTAGTGCTTGCAATCCTTGTTTTTGAAAGTCCTCAGTCATTCTCCTTTGGTTTTGCTAACTTTTTAGAAAGTTTCCTCTGTGGTCTGATTTTTTGGAGGGTAAGATTTTACAGCATTATACGTCCTCTCACATACTAAAATACCTGGTTTTTAACACATTAGTAAGTTTATTAAAAGTTACCATACAAGAAAAGAAAGATAATCGTGAATATGGATGAAAAACATTTCAGGTATTACAAGCATGTTTGTGTTTTTCAACGTTTGCCCAACCTGTTTTCTCCTTCCCATTGAGAAAATCACTTTATGTGACTGAATCTCTAGTTAAGGGATTATTATTACCATCACTTTGGTATCATTTTGATGACCTATGCAAACTAGGTCACTATTGTGTCAAGCTAAACATAATGAAAGTGGTTTCAAAGTGTATTCCGAACTAGTTTCGCTAAATTCCTTACTAGGCCACAGAATCATAAGGTCATAGAATCATTTGGGTTGGAAAAGACCTCTAGGTTCATCAAGCCCAACTGTTAACCCAACACTGCCAAGGCCACCACTAAACCATGTCCCCAAGTGCCACATCCACACACCTTTTAACTTCCAGGGATGGTGACTCCACCACGTCCCTGGGCAGCCTGTTCCAGTGCCTGACCACCCTTTCTGTGAAGAAATTTTCCCCAATATCCAACCTAAACCTTCCCTGCTGAAATTTGAGGCCATTCCCTCTCGTCCTGTCACTTTTTACCTGGGAGAAGAGACTGAGCCCCACTTGGCTCCCTGCTCCTGTCAGGGAGTTGCAGAGCCAGAAGGTCCCCCCTGAGCCTCTTTTTCTCCAGGCTGAGCCCCCCCAGCTCCCTCAGCTGCTCCTGCTGCTCCAGCCCCTTCCCCATCTCCATTCTCTTCTCTGGACACGCTCCAGCCCCTCAATTTCTCATCATGAGGGGCCCAAAACTGCCCCCAGGATTTCAGGTGCTTCACTGGGGGAATGATCGCTGCCCTGGTCCATGATCTACCTGCAAGTCAGAGATGAAGAGCCAAAGCTGGCAAAGCCTGATGCTCAGAAGAGTTTACCACTGAAAAGTGCTCCTCTGGATTTCTAGGTGTCAGGAGGACACAGAGAGCTCTGCAGCTCAGGCTGCCACCAAGTCTGCCTCCTCTGAAAACCCTCCGCTCCCTGTATGGAGCTTTCCCTCCTCTCTCTTTTCATGTTGGTTTCCTCCCAATTTATTCTGCTGTCTGTCAGCATTTCGTGTTTATTTTTATGAGCTGTAGAGTAGAATAAATAAGTTCTCTCCCTCTTGCTTTGATCCAAATAATTTCTTGCAATTTTTTTCCCCGTGTTCCAGCCTGTTATGGATTTTGCTCTTCCCCATTCAGCATCTGCAGGTAAAAGAAATCACAATTTTCAGAGAGAAAGTGCTTTATTTGTGTGGGTTGTTAACCCTCCAGTAAGTTTTAGGCATAACTTCTTAGTTTCTGGAAGACAAATAGATACATTACTGCAAAACTGTACAAGCCTTTCATCTTTGGAAGGTCTACTGAGAGTAGTCATTGAGAGTCTCTGGTGATTTAAATGCCAGGGGAAAAAAATGAGTGTGCAGAAATAAAGGAAATAAAGCTTTTGCTGTGTTGGACAGGGAGTCAAAGAGATCTGGGCTCAGGTAGTAAAATGGCAGCACAGTAATTTTTGAGCTCGAGAGTTCTGCAATCAGGAGTCTGAACATGTCACTGGGTGCTCAGGTAACTGTCCTGCCTATAAACCTGAGCTAATTTATCACATCAGTTGTTCATTGCTTAACTGTTACATCACCCAGGTTTACTCTGATTGCAGCAAATCTGAAAATTCACTGCAATTCTCCTTGAGTGAATTTTCAGATTCAGGGGAGAGTGAACTGGCTTTTTTGAGAATTACTAATCCCCTCTTCTTCCTGATCTACATCTGTTTTTGTTTTAGTTGTTTCATTTTGGTTTGTAGTTCTTGGGAGATGATCAGGATTCCTTCCTTGCTTTAAAATATGTGTTCTTCTGATGAACTGTTTATGCCTGACTAACTTTAATCTTCTGAAGCCCATTTTATGTAGATTCTGATAATTCAAACACTTGATGAACACCAGTCAGCATCAACCTTCTTCCAATATGTAGTAAATGCTGAAACTTGTTTTCTCAGTCAAAGAGCTGTGTCGAGTCCAGATAAACACCCCACATCACTTCTCTCCCAGAATCCTTGTAAACCACAGCCTGTGGTTGTATCTGTGTCCACCTGGCCCAGTATGATGCTGCAGAGCAGAGGGATCTTGGCTCAGCTTTGCTGGGAAGACAATTTTCGGCTGTGAGGAACTCTGTGTGTTAAAACCATGTGAGAACAGTGAAATCATTGAGACAGGTATTCAAGGACTGAAAAGCGTCAGCACGAGAAGGCATTAAAACCGTTAGGGAAAGAAACAGAGAACTGAAAATGGCACCTCAACAGGACAAGGGAAGCAGCTGCACGAAGGGGCAAACAGCCCTGGCCAGGAGAGGTGCTCTGTGTGTCCCTTTTAGGGTCATGCCCATATCAACCTTTCAGCAGAGTAGGGTTCCTTGCTCTCCACAGTGTGTGCCAGCCAATAAATATTTGCTGCCTACTTTGAACTCCTCGATGCCCAGACAGTGTATTTATTTGTGACAGAAAATACCTAAACAAGCTGGGATTTGCGGGATGGTTGCAGTCTCATGCCAAGCATCAGCATCACGTACATCACTTGACTTGGACAGGTCAGAGCAAAGAATGGGATATTCCGTTCTACTCAATAACTCCACTTATCCTTCAGCCCAGGTGCCTATTTATACATTTACTTCTCCCAACCCATCCTTTGCAGTGATTTTTGATAATTGTTGTTGCGCTGAACGCATAGATCTTATGGGAATGTTTTACAAACCTTTCCAGCACCTCCAGCTGGAAGCAGCTGGAACACTGGTGAAGGGACGCGGCAGTGAGCAAGACAGACTAACCGCAGAGGAAAATCTGGCAGAACCGAAGTTCAAACAGCTCCAAATGGGGAAAGGTCTGTCCTATTCTATCTAAAGCCACAACAAAACCCTACTCCAATTCCCATACCAGCCTTGCCTTATTTAAAAATTAACTAAATAAATAAAGGAATGGTTTTAATAGCTTTAAACTGAAAGTGAGTACGTTTAGATTAGAAATGAGAAAGAGATCCTTCCCTGTGAGGGTGGGGAGACCCTGGCACAGGTTGCCCAGAGAAGCTGTGGCTGCCCCATCCCTGGGAGTGTCCAAGGCCAGGTTGGACAATCTGGGCTTGGAGCAACCTGGGCTAGTGGAAGGTGTCCCTGCCCATGGTACGGGGGATGATCTTCAAGGTCCTTCCAACCCAAGCCATTCTAAGATTCTATGATTCTGTGAATGTTTGCAGGAATGACCGAATCAGGTGTTTTTCTCCTGCGTGGAAGTCTCTTTAAGTGAAAGATTTTTTTTGATTGACACTTCAAAATCTTCACTAACATGCATCCACCCGGCAAATCTGTGCCCCTCTTGATGAAGTTGATTGTGCAGAACAAGCTACATTTTTCATGCATATGAAGAGTCACGTATGCAGTCCAAAGAAAGTGATATTCTGCTTTGTGCTTTTGATCAAAAAGTCTTGCCATGCTGGGGCTTTTTAGAGCACACCTGATAAAATCCATCTTTTCTGCTTCACTGGTGATAAAAAGCCTCTGACAATTGACAATAGCAAGGCTATATGTCACTTTGAAAACCTGTATTTTAAGTGAAAGGAAGGAAATCAACCTTTTTTGCCCCAGTAAGGAAGTAGAAAATAGAGACAACTCTCCCCATGCATAAAACATAAAGCATATGAATAACACATGGGCGTTCCATCCTGCTTCTCCTCAGGGGATCCAAAAGCACAGTGGATACTCTCTCTCACTCCCATTATCACAACTGGAAGACTGGAGTTCATGGAGGTGAAGTAGCTGATGAGCATCAAGCAACAGCCTTTGACCCGAGCCAGGGAAAGAGCCTGGGTGTCTAATGACAGTCTTTGTGCCGGGGACAAGGCTTCACAGCATTATGATATCAGTGATTAAAGCTCCTTTGGCTTTCCTGGAAGGAAGCTGCACTTCCAGTTCCCAGCTACAATTCAACTTCCATCACTGGAACTAAAAAAATGGGACTGAATCAGGGCTGAAACTTCAAACGCTCACAAAATACCGTGAACTTCGGTGACTTTGGTTCTTGTGCATTACAGGAAAGAAAGATGGAGATTAAAAAAAATAAAATAAAAAAAATTAATTAAAATAAAGTAAAATAAAATAAAAGTAAAATTAAAACAAAATCAGCCTCAGGGATCTTGGGCTTTCCACGGAACTGCTTGTATTTGTCGGGGTGCATCTGGCAATACACCAGATCTTATTCTAAAATAGACCCTCTGTGAAGAACTAGGAAGATCCAGTCATAAAAACAACTAAGTCTGAAGAATAATTCAAATAACCCCGAACTGCACACCTAATATAGACCAGATCATCAAATCCCAACAGGGCTGACAGTAAAGAGAGGTCAATTTGAGTAGCTCAGCTGCATAAACCCTCCAGGTTGTGGAACCCTGTGCAGGCCTCCACAGACAGGTGGAAAGTATTTCCTCACCTGTAACGTCAAATATAATATTGATGCTGTAAAGGGGCAGGGCAGCAACAAAGACAGCCCAACTGAAGCTCCTCCTAATGTTGATAGGCGATAAAATTGCCAATCACAAATTAGATTGCACATGGAACAGTAAAAACAATTTATGCTGGAGTAAATTGCCTCTGTGTGAATCAACAGAGCAGCTTCAATGGGAATGTGTGTCCAGTTCTCATGGTTTGAAGGGAAAGACGTACAGCCAGAGCTGAAGAAATACCGTAGGAGGCCCACAAGATAAGGGAAATCACAGAAAACTTGTCATATATAGAGATTAAAAAGACTGAGATTATTCACCTCTGCAAGAAGATGAAGGAATATAAAAATAAAAGTCATGTTCACTGTGGCTCTGTCCCTTCTTTGTCACACATATCCAGGGTGCAGATTACTCATTCCTGGGTATCTCTGAGTAGCCAGACCTGAGATAGTCACCCTGGGCTCCATTTAGACTTGATTAATAGACACAGAAAACTCTGGAGAGTCACTCTTTCAATTTCCTCAAAATATCTGGAAGACAAACCACGCTCTGATGATGACTTTCTCTTCATTGATAATAAATGCTGGATAACTAAAATTTGGGGTTCTGACTCCAGGTTGTTCAAAACAAGGAGTGGTAAATATTTTCACCTTCTAAAATAATAAATAATAATAATAAAAGAAAAGATAAAATGAAAAGTAGTACACGTAGCTGCTTCTCTTCTTACTGCAAACACGAACTGTGGATTTATTGTTGCGTGAAGTGGATTATGCCACTAAGAGCTGATTAAGGTTCCAGGACAAACATGATCACTTGAGGGTTAAAAAGAATATTTGAATCTAAAACGAATGATAAACTTAGACAGAAAGGCTGTAAAATCATCATATTCTAAAGATCAAGCTAACCTTTATCTTTTATTGCTCAAAAGAGATAGTTTGGGTTATAAAGTGCAACATCTGCTTAACGCGAAGAGTTGTGCATTTTTCTCCAGCCAATGCTTATACTCAGAAGAAAAAGGCATTAGGTTATGTCTATGATCCATCAGGTACATTTTTATGCTGATAGAGAAGGTGGAAGTTCCTATTTGTGCCTGAAGTGGGATTTCCTCTTCTAGCTGGAAATGACCCAGTTTCATTGAGCAAGTAAAATTTCCATAAACTTCTCTCAGGGTTTAACGACTGCACCCTGCCTGGAAACGTTGTCTGCATTTGGTTTACTCTGCGTGTGACTTCTAGAGCCTCTCAAAGAGCCTTCACAGACTTCTTCCTTGGATACACAAGTTTAGCTATCACTTACCTGACTGGTTGACCAAATTCAGTGTAGTGATGAAGTAAAACCCAGATTTTTGAGGCAAACGGATGTGGCTGAACAGAATTTAAAGGCCTGAGAAAAATTCTCGTTCTGTGCTGATGTTTTGGAAAAGAAAACTGAGAAATATGAGACCTGAAAAATAGTTTGGAAAGTGAGTTAACTTCACCAAAAAAAACTCCTGAAAGGAACATTAAAGATAATCCTTTAATAAACAAAAAAAAGTCTCACGAACGAGATCATTTTTTATAGCCTGTCAATACAATGTCATTTGATTTAAGAGCAAATCCATGTCTGAGACAATCTAAGTATGGATTGCTGACCCTGCGTGTCTGGAAGAGAAAAAAAAAAAAGCCATTGCTGGATGGTTTAAAGCAACAATCTGAGAGCGTGGATCTTAAACTGGCTGGAAAGAAACATTTCAGGAACCACTCCGAGCGCCTGTGCAATTTCCATGTGGTAGAACATTGGCATCATCGGCTTCAGTTTCAGTTTCAGTTGTGATAAAACACAGAGTAGAAGATTTAAATATGATCTCTACAAACTTTCTCCCACAGAAACGGCCTGTTTTATTAAAAGATGAATTCCAGGAAGTCTCAATAGTCATGATGGTTTGGGAGTTGACGTTTTGCTTGTTTTGTGCCTTTGTGGTTTTTTGTTTGTTTGGTTGGTTGGTTTGGTTTTGGCTTTTTTGTTTGGTTTGGTTTATTTTTTTTGAGGGGGCCGTGTTTTTTGGAGGATTTTTTTGTTTGTTTTTTTTTAGTTTGGTTTGGTTTTTTTGGGGGGGGTTGCTTTTGGGGGGTGGTTTTTTGGTTTGGTTTGGTTTGGTTTTTCTTGGTTTTTTGGTGTTTTTTTTTTGGTTTTTTTTTTATTTTTTGTTTTATTTGGTTTGGGGTTTTTTGTGTTTTTTTTTGGTTTGGTTCGGTTTGGTTTTTCTTGGTTTTTTGGTGTTTTTTTTTTGGTTTTTTTTTTATTTTTTGTTTTATTTGGTTTGGGGTTTTTTGTGTTTTTTTTTGGTTTGGTTCGGTTTGGTTTT
>VZRE01012990.1:0-63307 GCA_013396775.1 Cephalopterus ornatus
GTTGTTATAAAGTTCCTTCTCAGGGTCTGCAGGCAGATCTCCCACAAGTGCACACAACTTGAAATGAAAATTTAGCATCAGTGCCAGCCGTCATTGCTGTGGTGCCAGTTGTCCAGGGTTCTGGATGCCAGATGCTGAGGTGCTTCTTTACATTGGTGCTTAACTTGCAGAGGCATCTCCTACTCCTCACAGAGAGGGTGGATTGTTTGTGGATTATGTGTGTGCTTGTGCTGTGAGGAAGATGGAGGGTTTTCTATTTGAACCAATGCAGGCAGTTTGTGTGGAAGTCATTCCTGCCCAGTGTGTGCATTCAGGAACAATAGTGGCAGGGAGGATGGGGAAGTGCAGTAAAATAAGTTTGTTGTAGCATGGGGACAACAGTCTCTTGTCTCTCCAGCCCTTCTGTATTGCTTTTTTAAAGGTATGTTGACCAGTGGTTGAAGCTTAAATCTGTAGAACAAGTTGGTGGCTTGCTGTATGTTGTACACAGGTTGTTACAGTGGGAAGGTGGCAGAAGAGGTTGACTTAATAGGTATGTGCTTTGAGTTGTGTTTATTTGTGTACCCTCACGAAATGTTGAAATTTGTTGCTCCCCATTTAATTACTTGTTTGCTGATTGTATATCGAGGGTGTGTGGTGATGTGGTTTTGCAATTTTTTTGATCCTGCCTAGTGCCTGATACTGAATTGTAGAAGGAATTGTAGGTACAGAAGCCTTTTGGGTGAGCACTTTTGGGTTTGAGTTATTCACATGAAGTCTAGCTAAGTTGAAGACATCCTGTTTTTTGAGTGTAAAGAGCTGTTTTGGAGGGATTTGTTGTCTCATCCCCTTATTACAATGTGCCAGCTTCAGAAAGAGCCTTGAAGGTGAGGCCTAATTTAAATAAATCTCTCCCATATGCAGCGTTATCTTGATTTAAAGAAGCTGAAATGAGACATAGGAACTTTTTAGGGATTTCCAAGGGAAATAATTAGAATGTAAATAATTTTCAGGTACCATATTTACTGAAAAAACATTCCGAGGATGGATTTTAAATACTGTTGCTACTCTTAGAATGGGCTGCCTCTGTTTTTTTATTTTTCTCCTACTTTCAGTAGCTATGGTAGCTACTGAACTTGTATTATCTATCACTATATGAGCAGTCAGTAACGTTGCAGTGTGAAGTGCTGACCACTTACTAACATGTAATTGCCAGTATGCTGGTGCCAGAGGCCTTGCTCATTATGCTTAAGTAAGTGCATAAGACATGAGTGTTGAAGATCACATACTGTATCTGATCAGGCAGGAGAGCTGACTTTTGCCTCCCTGTTTCTCAAGGTTTTGCAAACCGTGGTGCCAAAGCTATGTGACCACCGTATCTTTTTTTTTTTTTTTAAATTAGGATTAATCAGTGCAGATGTGAAGAGTCCCATGGAAAATTTTCTTGATGTTCTACAGCACGAATATATGCAGTATTTTATTTACGACTTATTTTTGTATGCTTTTACTTCCCATACAGTAGAAAGGAGAAAACACTGTTGCTGACGTGGCCTGTACTCCCATATATGGAAGGTGTTGCCAACCAAATACAGATGTACTGTGCTCCATATTGGTCTTTTGTATGCCATATATTACCTTCAGTGATGGCCTTATACCAGTGCTTTGGAAAAAAGAAGTGTGTCTGTTTGATTTTAAAGTGTTGTGAAGGCAGGGATTTTGCAAAAATGTTTCATTGCAAAATCAGCAAGGGTTATGTACTCAGTGGAGATGCCATCCATTTAAATAGATACCCTTACTGTACAGTATAGCCTAAAGACAGTGGTTACTGTGTCCTTATTTCATAACACAAGAGTTCTGATATCACTCCTTAACAAGGTTGTATGTTTGCCATCTAGACTTTTTCCCAATCACACTTGGTAGGCTGCTGCCCACAGCTGTGAATGAGACCAGGGATCAGTGGTCAGTGGATCAGTTAAATGTTTACATTTCTTCAAGGTATGTGGGTAATTCTTCTTGTATCTTCAATCTTAAGTATAGGACAAAGCAAGGGCTTAACTGCGACGGACACTAAAATACTGCAGAAATATTTCCACATGTTAAGTTCATCCATAAAATTGGAATTTAGGAGATCTTAAATATTTTAAGTTGTCTCATATTTCAGAATGTTTCATTTTCATTAACGAGACAGTTCCTTGCTTATCATTTGGTGAACTTCTCACAGATACTTTCTTAGTATATGAATGCATCACAAACACTGATGAACTTAATCCAGTAACGTTTCTGGAACAAGGAAGTAGTGCTTTCCCTGTTATACCTTTGAAAGAGGCTGAGCCAAAAAGAACAAGTTGGTCCTTCCACAGTCTTGGGACTGCGACTTAAATCCAGGTGATTTGATCCTTCCTTTATCAAAGCCTCTGTAAGTGGGAAACTGCAATTAAATCACTTTAAGATTCAGTTACTTGACTAACAGGCACTACGTTAAAGATGCAGAACGCTACATCTCTCAATGAAATTGCTTGGAGAAATATAATAATATCCATATGTTCTAGCACCTGTGGGGAGAGGCTGCTCACCTCTGAGAAGAGCGGGCATTACAGTGCTCTGCACAGGACCAGAGCTGCACCAGAAATTGCAGTCTTTAAAGGCACAAAATGGGTTGGAAAGAATGGATCAATCCACACAACCCAGGTTCTTATCCCAAGCAAAGACAACTTGCTGAAATCCAACACAGTCTATATTTGTGTGTTGTACATATAATGAAACATAATGTTAGCACTTAAAGTTATGGAGCTTGTGCTTCTCAGTAATTCCTATCTAGAAATTTTACTGGTAAGGATTGACTTTATAAGATGCATTAGAGAAATGCACATGTGTGATGCATAACATGCATCTCTTTTTCACTGATACTATGTGGCTCTAAGACTATACATTGTGAGGAAGCTTTGAAGTAAATTATAGTTGCCACAATAAAAGCTCTCGTAATAGAATTGCTCATAGATTTAGCCACTTGGATCTCTCTGTGATCAGTGGCACTGCTTAACTTTTCTTCTGGCTTTTATTGTTTTGATTCGTGATACATCTGAGATGACACTTTTTTCACTTTTCAACCCAGGGTTTCAGAAACTTTTAAATGTGATGACCCTAGAAGATTATTTAGAAGCCCTCTGGGAAAAGCATTGCATTGCTCTCATTTTCTGGTTCTAAAGAAAAGGAACAAGATTCACAAGGTCACAATAGAGATGCTGTTTTTCTACTGTGAGTCCAGAGGAGAAAAAAACATCTCTTCCCATTGTCTGTGGGTAGGACATAAGTGGAGCACTTTGTAAATAAGGTACTTGAACCAATGTGCACTTTAGTCGGAGATGATTTTTGCCATCTGTTTGTCTGTAGCAGAAAACACCCATTTGCTGTCATTGTATTTCTTTGTGAAAAGGTTTTAAAATGAAGGTTTGATGTGTCGAGGTGCATTTCACAGTACTGGCCCTCCTTATGGTAAGACCTTGAACTTACTTGCATTTGTGTTTTCTGCTGGCTCTGGCAGGAGATGTGGATTTTCCTTAGTTAGGAACTGATGGGAGAGAAGGAAGAAGAGAGTTTTAAGTGGCATGATTTATGCAGGAACTTATGTCCTTTATTAATCGATAATAGAAAATCATTCTGAAGAGCTTAATTCTTCCTCCTTCCACCGTCACTGTGAAATTGAGATGAAGTCCTGCAATCAGAAGAAACTATTGAACTCCAATATTCTATGGGAAGGTGCACTTGGCCTTTTGCAGGGAACTAGGTTTTTCCTGTGTTAAGATTCTGTCCTTTTTTTACCATGAATCTTTTATTTGCTAGTAGGTTGAATTAATTTTTTGTCCTCTATCTGTGCAGTTTCACTGAATGAAAAATAGTCATGGGAGTGAAAGGGAGGACAAATGGTGAAACATATATCCTGACAGAACGGAAATGTGCTCTCCATGTGTTGCCTTTCATCCTACAATATGATTTGGGAGATGACTTTTTGTTCCTCATTCACTTAAAAGGTCTTTGAAGCAATTTGTAGAGATATGATTCTGATGGTTTCTTTGTTATTTATGTAGGAGTTCTAAATGTTCCTCTTCTGATTAATGACAGCTATTGATTTTTTCCTTCCCCCCATGGTTTTCTCAGTAGAGCTTGCTTTCTTCCTGTGGAATGAGCATCCTCAAAGACAGAAATTACTGATTTGTAGAGAGCAAGAAGCCTAGCATTTGATTCTTGAAAAAATAAAATTACTTTTATTATTATTAGTCTCCTTCTTATTCTCTCTCCTTTTTCATTGTTTTTCATTCTTTTTTTTCTCCTGTATTTTTGTCTAACCTGTGCATTCATTCCTCTTTGTGAACAGAAATGTTTGGTTTTTGGTAGATCAGCTGCATCTGAGCATTTAGAATTTCCACTAATCTCTGATACCTTTCATAGAATCACAGAATTTTTTAGGTTGGAAAAGACCTCTGAGATCATGGAGTCCAACCATTAAACCAGCACCACTGTGGTCACCACTAAACCATGTCCTCAAGTGCCACATCCAGAAGTTTTTTTGAGTACTTCCAGATATGGTGGTTCTACCACCTCCGTTGGCAGCCTGACCACCCTTTTAGTGCAAAGATTTTTCCTAATATCCAATCTAAGCATCCCCTGGCACAGCTTGAAGCCATTTCCTCTCATCCAATAGCTAGTTGTCTGGGAGAAGAGACTGGCCCCCACTGCACTACAACCTTCTTTCAGGCTGTTGTAGAAAGCGATAAAGTCTGCTGGGCCTCCTTTTATTCAGGATGCACAAACCCAGCTCCCTCAGCTGCTCCTAGTAAGACTTTTGCTCCAGACCCTTCACCAACTCTGTTTCCCTTCTCTGAACATACTCCAGTACCTCAGTGTCCTTTTTGAAGTGTGGGACCCAGAACTGGATACAGTACTCAAGATGCAGCCTCACCAGTGCCAAGTACAGTGGGGCAATCCCTTCCTCTGGTCCTGCTGCCCACACAGTTGCTGATACAGGCCAGAATGCCATTGGCCTTCTTGGCCACCTGGGCACACTGCTGGTTCATATTCAGTTGGGTGTCAACTAGCACCCCCAGGTCCTTTTTCCACTAGGCAGCTTTCCAGCCACTCTTCTCCAGCCTGTAGCACTACCTGGCGTTGTTGTGACCCAAGAACTTGGCACTTGACCTTACTGAACCTCATACTGTTGGCCTTGGCCCATCAATCCAGTCAAGAACCCTCTGTAGGGCCTTCCTACCCTCCTGCCTAACTTGGTGTCATCTGCAAATTTACTGAGGGTGCCACTTGGTTCCCTCATCCAGATCATCAGTAAAGTTGTTAAATGGGACTGGCCCCAGTATTGAGCCCTGGGGAACACCCACTAGTGATTGGATGACAGCTGATATAATTGCTGTCTTCTGGGCCTGGCTAATCAGTTAGTTTTTATCCCGCAAACAGTGCACTCATCCATACCATGGGAATCCAGTTTCTGCAAGAGAATGCTGTGGGAAATGGTGTCAAAAGCTTTACTAATGTCTATGTAGACAACATCCACAGCATTTCCCTTACCCACTGTGGGTTACCTTGTCGTGGGAGATCAGGTTGGTCAAGCAGGATCTGCAAACTCATGCTGGCTGTGCCTGATTCCCTGGTTGTCCCGTATAGCCATTATGGAACTCAGAGTGATCTGTTCCATAACCTTTCTTGGCAGTGAGGTCAGATTGACAGGCCTGTATTTCCCTGGATCCTCCTACTGGCCCTTCTTGTGCCCAAGACAGCCTTTGACCACCACATCTGCCACCAACGCTTCTCTGTTCACAAACAGCAGGTCCAGTGTGGCGCCAGCCCTTGTTGTCTCCCTCACCGCTGTTTTGGGAAGTTATCTTCCACACAGTCCAGGAACCTCATGGATTGTTTCCTCTCTGTTGTGTTGTATTTCCAGCAGACATCTTGTAAGTTGAAATCCTCCGTAAGAAGAAGGACCTGCGATCGGAGAATTCTGCCAGCTGTTTACAGAATATTTCATCTGCCTCTTCATGTTGGTGGTCTATAGCAGGCTCCCACCAGGATAGTTCCTCTGGGCACTGTAATAATTTTCAAAATGATCACTCTCCCTTGAAATGTTCCATAATTCTGTAAAAGAGTAAGGGTAGTAGTTTGTTCTACCCCATATCAGCATCACTGTCTCTTTATATACCAATTATATGGTATATAATGCATATAGCTCCAGAACCATTCCACTGGAGGAACCACTGCATGACTCTTTGTAAGCTCTTTTGCTGTGTTTTATCTTAACATCAAAAAAACTTTTTTTAGTAATGCTCTGCCACCAGAGAGAGAACTGTACAAAGGAAGTATAAATAATGCAGATCACATCAAGGGTGTGAATAGGCGTGATAGATAAAAATTCATATCATCCTTAGCACACTCATAACTGTGTGTGCCAAAAGGCTTTCTTTGGTGGTATTCAAACCATTGACATCAGTATTGTGTACCTGTGAGCCACTATTTTTATTTCTTTGTTTCCTCTTTGTCTTGGTTTCTGTTTTATCAGTGTGCTATCTTACTAATGATTCACTCTGGGCAATCAATCACATCATCTAACTCATTTCAAACATACAAGCTATTTTATTCAGATATTTTGAGGTCCCGTCCCAAAAGCATTGCAGGTATGGATAGTGAATGCATGAGTATAAATACAAAAGAGAAATATCTTTTGAGATGTTAGTTTGTTAACATTAGAAATGTCTTCAGGTTAAAGGAGGTTCAGGTTGTTTGGGTAATGACTGTAAGCTTTCAGGCCCTGTAAGATAAAAAGTGGTAGATTACTGCAACACAGAGCTGCTTGGAAAGTATCCAGTAAAAACTTGAACCTTTTCCAGGAAAATAGGCTTTGAATGTGCTGACTATAGCAAGGGATCATTTGAAGCTAATTTGTTGGTGGGGTTTTTATCACTTTTTCCTTCAAATTTGATCTTTTAAGATGTGTTGGGAAAAGAATTAAGCTAAGCATCAATATTTAGAACTGTGGTTGTAAAAATTAGTGATACTTAGATAAAAACCATTTGCAAATCCTTTTTACCCATTTGCTAAGATGTGACTTTGGAGTTATTTTATTCCTTAGTGTAGACTGTCTAGAAGAATATACAGAAAATAAAATACCATTAGGAACAACCAAATGTTATCTTTATTTGACATATGTTAATGTTTTGAATGTTTTACTTCAGCTTTTGCTACTGAGCTGATTTGTTTAAATCATCTTCCTAAACTTATTACTAAAAAGAATGCCGTCTACTTTTTTTGTCTTCTTTCTGATTGCTGTGTTTACCCCTTGCTCTTATATTTTTTGTGTGTTGGATGTTCCTTAAAAACATTGCATTTTGCAATTCTGTAGGGCATATTTCTTCGTAGCCAACTGTTGCTGTTCTTATTTTCAAGTAGTTTTGGAAAATTTACAGCATCATAAAGCCAAGTTTCCAAGTCTTCGTCTATTATGCATAGATGCTGAAGATGTTTGCTCGACTTTACACATATTGAAGTCAATTGTGATGGGATTTTCTAAAGTTAACCACATGCTAAGAGTTTATAAATAAAATTACTAAGGATAACAAATTAAAAAGAAAATCAAGAAAGGGGAAGAGAAGGCATTACAAAAACATCAAAAAATTATGTTTGCTCTGTTGGCTCATTTTTGGGCTTTCTTTTCAAGTTTCAAATTGTGTTGGATTTTGTGATCTACATTCATGTTACATGCAGAACCAAATGTAAACTTTCTTCCATAGTGGAATATTTCTGTGTGTGGAGAGTATCTATCAATTGTGTTACTGCTCCATATATTTGGCGTTTTGATGACTAGATGAGATCAGCTTTTTTTACCACTGTGGACCACTAACCTGATGCCTAGTGAGCTAAGAAATTGCCCCATTTTTATAACACTCCTGTAACCCAATAGATGCATGCGGGCCACCTGATTCTCACCAGTGACACCTATGGACAAGGGACGAGCAAAACCAAGCTGTGAATGTTGTGGTTGTTTGAATACAGTAATAGTTTTCAGAGGAAATGGCAGTCAGAGACATGATGTCGCTTTGTATTTACTTTCTTGACTAAGCTTATTAGCAAACAGCACTAATTATTTGATTATATACTTTTATTTCCTTCTTCCATATTCTGAGAGCAAAAGCCTGCTCCGTGCTTCACTTGAATTTGTGTCATTTCTGGGTTTGGACCAGTGCCTCATTTCTGATGTTCAGCATCATTTGTTGTAATGGAGGAGGGTCATAGTCCTTTCCCATACCAATGCAATCCTAGGCCACAATCCTCCTCCTGTTGTTGGACTTTTACTTCCAGCCCAGCCTAACAGCATGCACAACATTATCTGTGTCTGTGTGGCACAGGCATATGGGGCCGTGCTGAAATTTTGGGTGGTAGCTTAGATTTATTTAACAGTGTGGTTTTTGTACCATTTTCTTTGTGCTGCTACAAGTGACCAAATTTCTGCTGTATTATTATCTTTCCAGATTTCAGGTTCCCGTCACTTTTAATCAAAGAACTAGCAGTTCTCCATGGCAGGAAGGCACTGGGTTCGGGGGTTTTTTTCCCTCTGCTCTCTGCAGTTATTTTCAGAGCTCTCTGCAATGCAACTTGCAGTGAAAACACATCGGTTCTTGACCAAGAGGGACTGGGCCAGCCAAGATGTTCAGGATGATCCCAAGCTGCTAGGCACTGAGTTGCCATTACCCATACTACTCTTAATGACTGTACTGTGTCTGAGAGGAAATAGTGATGTTCAGTACATCCAAGATTCAGTCTGTGCTGTTGTCTTGCTGAGCTATGTAGAGAGGTTCCCAATAAAGAGCAGTAAAAAAGGGGATTATATTTGCATTGCAGTTTTATTCCAGCTTTTTGGAAACCATCCTATATCCACAGAGGAGGTCAAGTAATGCAAATTGGGTAGGTCAGTAGGGATCTATACAGGTTGTACAGTTCTGTGAAATGAGTGTCGCTTTTTGGTTGACAGCGTAATAGTTAACAAGGGAAAAGCTCACTGTTGGCACTCTTGAGCTCTTCTCAAAGTCTTTGCTTTAAGCTGCTGGCAGAATAAGGCAGAGTTCTTCTTGCAGTAGATTGTAGCACATTGTCAAACAGGAATGGGAAATTCCTTACTCAAAATCAGCTGATAGAACACAGATTATTTTGTCCATTCCTTTTCTTTTCCTTGCTCTTCTCCTCCCTCCCCAGGTCAGGCATACCAGATTGTTTCCTTGCTTTAAGGCAGCCCCATTCAAACTGAGAAGCTAAAAATTACACTGCTCTTGCTTCATTTCATTAGAGTTAATTTAAAATTCTGAAAAACAAAGCATACTGCAATAAGAGCATCAAGCAAGCAAAATGTGTTTGATGCTTTCTACAAGAAGGAACACCTGCTAGAATTACATGGGTTTGCAAGCAGGCAAAAGATTGAGCCTTCCCTTCTTCTTTCACCTGGAAGAATGTTCTTTCTGGTTTTGATTTTGTTGTTGTTATGTGGCCCACACCCTTTTGTATTTTTTTTCCCCTCACCGTTCTTTTGGATCTTTCCCCTCTTTTCCCTGGCAATGATCTGGACTGGATGACACGTGTGTGCTACCACCAATCTGATTCCACTGCATGGGTTTTATTTCCGAGAGGAAGAGAAGGATCTGTATTTTAAGGGTGGAGTGTGCTGCAAGAGTTATCTAGTGTGCTGTGTGTGACTTGCAGCCTTTTACTTTCAGCTCACTCTCGTGTAAAGATTCATGCTAGGGGAGGAAAGGGAATAGTCAAGTGAGCAACATGTCTCTTGATTATCAAGAGATGGGTTGCAAGATGGGAAGTAAGTTCAGGTTCAAATGAAAACCAAACAAAAGTAGAACTCAAGCCTTAGCAATTAGAAATTTGAAGTGGAATGGTTTTATGCAAAGCAAGTTACATTTTTTTTTTCTTCTAAAGTCCTGTATACAGACATGCATGGGGGAGAGAACAATCCCAGAGGACTTAGAAGATTTATCTGAACCCTGAGCAATGGCTGCTTGAAAACCAAAATTTTAGAGTTATTCTAGTTAATCTAGTTATTGCGTGAACAGAAATTAGTTGGACTGTTAGCGTGCAAGCCTTAGATCTGAACAGATCTTTCTTGGGATATATGTAACTACACTTTTTCACCTCTTTGATTTTTGGTTTTGATATTTTTTTTCCCCCTTGCCTTCTCAGTGAATAGGAACACTCTATATACCCCACAGTGGTTAGTATAGCACAGCGCTTGATGCAGCCCTGGTTGAGGTCAAGCACTCCAATTCAAACCTCTCAAGGGCTTTCTCTATGTGTTGCCAGTGTACTGGTAAAAATGACTTTAAACTCTTGTCAGTGCAGTTACTGGTGCATGCATCACAGTCCCACTCAAATAAACCTGTCACAACACAGAGTCAGCAGCTAGAGAAGACTACAAGGGCAGGCCTCTAGCTTTTCATTCAAGCATCACTAAACGTGCACAGAGTACCCAATTATTTCAGCATTATTGAGCAAACCTACAGGAGGATCCAAGCCTTGCTACATTAGATTTTCTTTAGTAATTTGCTCAAGTACCGCTGAGGACACTTAAAGGGCTTAAAACGGTGGCTGCAACCCGTTTCCTTTTCTGGATTGTTAATTCGGGTTTTCTCTTTCAAATTAACTTTCGCTGCATACTGTGCAGCGGTGCTGGGAGAACTGTTTAACACTAATTGTCTCAATTTTCAGCTTTTTTTTTCATTATATAACTGCTTTTACAGTTACATATGTTTTGATGAGATGTGTACATGTACGTTTCTACTAGAAAGAGAAAAATGTAATGCTTCTGTCAGAAAAACAAAAATGTCTCCAAAAATGGGAACATTCCCTTCCTTTATTTTTTTTTTCCTTTTGTTTTGTTTTGTTTTCATTGTTGTTGTTCTTCTGTTGCACCCTGAAGTTTACTGAATGTGTTGTGTCCAAACATATGGACATTTTTAAAACAGCAAGATGTTTATGTGTGTTGATATCTGAATCGATCAGATGCATTGGTTGATCCGATCAATCACAGTTGATGTACATAATCAATCAGACAACATCCAGCTCCCTGAACAAATTCAATATCTGTGTTTTGTTTTTCACAGCAGCAACAACTCCAGGCCCAGCACTTGTCACACGGACACGGTCTTCCCGTGCCGCTCACTCCGCACCCCTCGGGCTTGCAGCCTCCAGCCATCCCACCCATTGGCAGCAGTGCTGGTCTCCTGGCACTCTCCAGCGCGCTGGGTGGGCAGTCTCACCTCCCAATTAAAGATGAGAAGAAGCACCATGATAATGATCACCAAAGAGGTAGGTACTGACAGATGAGTGTGTGACTTTGTTTGTTTCCCTTCTTTTTTTAAAAATTTCTCCCATTTAAAAAGAAGGGGGTGGGGGGAGGGTGGAGAAATTTTCAGAAGAATTCAAAGCTACTTATTTCAGTGTTTATTATCCAGCAGTAGCCAGAAATTGTGTTCAAGTGCTAGGAATCCAGCTTTATAAATCTGGCTGTACAGCATTAATAATTAACCGTACAGAAAAGTTAACATCTGTGAAATTTATTATTTAACAGACATCAAGATTCTTTCTTCCCTATATGATAAATGTATAATTTTATGTAAACTAACTGGTTCTTTTCTCTTTCTCTCTTCTCCTCCATCTCCATCCCCTGCCACCATCTCTTCCCCTACTTATGCATGCAGACAGAGACTCCATCAAGGTAGGATTCCATTTCATAGGTGTAAAGAGTAGCTTGACAGAGCTGTAGGCACACTGCATCTTTCTGAAATATGGCCCATAGTGGTGGAAAAAGTGAGAAAAAAAAAAGTTTCACCAAGTGAAACTGGGTTGTGATGCTCATATTGATTAGCAGCACCCTGCCTAGATTGTGTATCACATTTAGGAAGTGGCTGGTAGTGGGACAGCTAGGATTGCAAGCAACATGCTGGCCAGCGAGTTTGCTGGAACAGCATTGAGGCTGTTCTCAGATAGAATGAAAAGTCTGCCCAGGGTCCTTGCCCAAGGTTCTGAGATGGAAAAAATTAACCATTAGTCTTAAGTAATTTGGAGACTAAACTGTAATTGTGATATGTCCTTATAATGCAATTATGAAACGAGAGCTGTATCTCTCTCAGGGTAGAGGTGGGGTGCTGCCTGCTGTCCTGACGCAAGTAGTTGGAGAAGAGTGAGCTGCCTTTTCTTACTCTGATGAATGTGGTACTCACACTGAGGATTCTGCCTTCCTTTTCCAGAAGTTAATTTTCATGTTCTGAATGACTCTGCAATGTACCTGTATTACTCTGTATGTGCCATCCTGTGTATGGTAGTGTCCATAAGTAGATGCAGTAACACACCTTGCAGCCTGTATATTTTTGAATACTCAGCTATGTGCGTGGATACTTTTCAATACTAGATAGCCACAAGAATCTCTCAGAGGCTCCTGTGTTTTTTATGCTGCAAATGGGGAGATTGTATCCTGGCCCTGCCCTCTCCTGGATCAGTCTGCTCTCCTAGTTTGCACAGTTTTCAGAAGCATAAGGTCAATAAGCCTTTTTAGGTGCTGGTGTGTGAAATGAAAGATATACTTCTCCTACAAATGCCAAGACCTATGCCAACCTTTTGAGCACTTAAAATGAGTTTGTCAAGTTTCTAGTGGTGCTTTTTTTAGGAATATTATTATATGTACTCTTGAAGTTGCCCAAGTGGCAGAAGAGGTGTTCACAGCACAAGTCTAGGGTGCATTAGACAAGATTACGAGGATCTTGTCAGTCAGATGTTACAGTGTGCCCTAGATGGCATTGGGAAAAGCATGGTTCTGGGCACAGGCTTTACCCCCATCAGTGTCCAGTCAGGGTTAAAGCATGAGGGACCATGCCTTTGCTTTCCTTCTTTGGCAACTACAGGTGGGGACATGTCCCACAACCTACCCCACTGCACCCATTCTGCCGCTGGCAACCCTGACATGTCCCAGCCAAGTGCAACTGAACTGATGGTTGTCAGTTTTGCGATTACCCACATGGCTCTGCATAACAACCAGGAGCTGACAGGAACTGTCAGTTTTTACTGTGAGCAGCAAAGGCACTGAAGCTGTCTGTCTGCTGACATAAGACAACAGTGCGTTGGATTTCACTTCAGCTTTCTTGTCATGAGGACTGGAAACTGCCCTTACTGCTTTATGTGATGAGGCTGGGCACAGCTTAACGATGATTTTCCTAAAACATCCTCTCTTTGCTGTGAACAGATAGGTTTGGTCCATTTTCCTTTTTCCTGCATTCAGGCAAACAAATACAAGTAGGGCAGATATCTAAATATGGGAATGCAAACTCACCTGGTTTCTTGAGTGAGTTTGCATACCTGTACAGTTGTAACGAGGAAGATTTCACTGAAGAAACTGGCTGAGGAGAACTGCTAGTATATGCCATCAGCTGTTTCTAAACAACACATGCTAGTCATGCTTCTGTAACATTTATTGGGATGTTGGGGTGTTTATGCTGGCATGGGTGTTAGGGGAACATTTGTACTGAAAAGGCTGATTTTGTCTGGGATTGATTCAAAGCGGCTGTTACACAGCTTCCAGAGGGAGAGGAGGGCATCGCTAGTTTGTGCCAGTTTACTTTGAACTGATAAGTAGGTGTTTGTCTTCCACGGTTTTCAGGTTGTGAATTGGTTTGTGTGTCAGCATTATGGGACTTACTGCCAGTTTTGCAAGGCAAAATAGTTTGCTAATTTCCTTAAATGTTTGCAGTGATGCCCAGAGTAGTAGTTAGTCACTTGTTCAATCGATCCGTCCTCCCTTAAGTGGTTCCCAGTTAAGAGAGCCTTTTTATGATTGTCTGCTGTGTGACTTGAGACCATTTTTGTCAGCCAGAACGTGCCAGTTGCCAGGAGCTGGAGTCTGTGTGCTTGTAAGAAATTATTCATGCAGGATAATGCCCCTTAACATTTAACAGGTAATGAACGTGACATAAATTTCCTTCTTCCTTTTAATTTTTTACTTTCCTCTTTCAATGTGCAAACAGGCAGGCTCTAAATAGTAAGTAATTTTTGGCCATCTGTCAAAAGGAAATTTCAATACAAATTTAAATTAATGATGCCTGAAATTTTTTATAGCTCCTCTAAAAGCCTCTAATGTGCAGAAAATTCTGAATCTGCTGGTAGTAATTAGTGTAGCATGTAATGAGGAAATGGGCGATGTTATACAGCCCCAGTGTAACGTTTTGATATGGTAGCAAAATTTTGATTTATATAACGCTTTGCCTGGTTTTAATTGTAAGAGACACTTTAAAGTTTTCTTGCTGATACAGATTATTAAGCAGGGCAGATTTTAAAATAGTTCATAAAGTGTAAATTTACGCTGTAGTGTGCGCAATGAAGGTACGCTACCCATTTCTATGAAGAAAGAAGTTTGGCTGAAATGTCCTATTTCTTGCCACCATTTCCAGCACTTTGGATTTGCTGGGCAGTTTTCTTAGTGAAACTTGCTGTCTCTAGCTGTACTGGTCCTGACTCCTCTTAGTTCAGACCAGGGAAAAGGCAGTTTGCATCATTGTTCCAAATGCGACATTTTCTGCCTGATAAGCTGGACTGGGCTCACGTCCTTCCCAACACATCCCTTGAGCAAGTAGTTTCCTGCTGAAGCTGAGTAGTCACCTTCTGGGTAACACGAGATTGTCCAGGAGCTGTTCCTAAATAATAGATCAGCATTGGCAGAGAAAGCTCTGTGGAGAAGGGCAGCATTGGGAGTTCTTGCTTCTTGGATTCAGTCTTCCAAATCTGTTGCCAAGTTTGAAGTGTGGGAAAACTCTAAATGCAGTAAACTGGGCCATGGGAGTGCTTTTTGTGCAGTGGCCAGGCTGTGGAGCACACAAAGGGAAGAGAAGGGTGGCATGTGGCAAGGCTGTGCTCAAATGGCAGCCCTGGCATAAGAGCTCAGAGGGAACATAATGTGTTCAGATAGAAAGACAAGCTGCTCTGCAGTTAACCGAGCAGCTTTTCACAGTGGACTTCGCATGTTTCCTTTTCGAAGCTGTAAAACTTCTTTTTTCAAAAAAATAAAGGAAAAAAGGAAAAGAAAGAAAAAAAGGATTTTTTTTAAACTGGATTCTTGCTTGCTAATTACACCGCGCAAATTTTTTTCCACCTCCTATGAGAACTCCTGATGCAGGAAGCATGTCCTTCTTCACAGCTGTGGTACTCTTTCTGGGACAAATGTGGCAAAAGTTTTCCTGGTCCTTGACAAAGTTCCTTCTGTGACACGTGCCCTTTGAAGGAGCTGCAGAAACATTTTGTGTGCAAAAGCTCTACTTGGCAGAAAGTAGTCTAGTGCTAGCAGTCTCTTCACATGACTCTCACTGTGGCAAATGGAGTGAGTGAAGGAGTGCCCAGATGCTGGCTGGGTTGTGGGCCTGCCAGATGTCCCTGAGCGGGTTGTTCAAGAATCTCACTCTTCTGAATCACTGTTTTGTGCACAGGATCCAATGTGTGTAACTTTTTATCACATCTTTTGTTAACCTAGATCTCTTGTTCCTTGTATACCTGTTGGTTCTTTGTTTTTTTTTTTTTCCTTCCCATGATTTTTAAATTATTTGGGACAGAGACTATGACTATAGTAAGAATTGCCAGCACAGTGAAAACATTGTTCATTTTGATGATGTTTCAGGAGCAGCAAGTGCTAAAAATTTAAAATCTCAGTGTTGTGGCAGGAATAAAACAGCTAGTTTGGGATTCCTCTGGGAAAAAATAAAGACTTTTAAATGAAAATATCTGAAATAATGTATTGAATTGCAGCTTTGAGGTGAATTTCTGGCCATCATGGTGGTGAATTCAGAGAAAGAAGTCTGTCAGGGCAAATTGAGGTGAATTTAGAAATAAGATTACTTTTGCTTTAATCTGTGTGAAAGCTAATAATTACGTGTGTGGGAGATACAGGGAAAGTGGATGGGTGAGATTCCCACATTCCATTTGCATTTTTGGTAGCCTGTGCTCCAGTGCTTTACAAGCTGTTAGCCACTATTAGTTGTTTAGACCTCTGTTCCTTTAGTTGTAAGTAAGAGTAAGCTGCTTACTCCCGAAGCTGTAAGTAACCTAAAAAAGAGTTGGTGAGTGTAATGCTTCTGGAAAGTAATAGATAGTTTAAAGTAAAAATGTGCAACACATAGTATATAAGACTTCTGAGTAGTACCACATGTAATTACACTTCTAGCTTTGTTCTTCTGCTGATAGAGGAACACCACATAAACTGCCGTGATGTATTGCTGTGAACTTTGTCCTAATTGTCAGCTTTCTTTTAAATGTGATTTCCTCTGGTGGTTTGAGTGTCCGCCAAATGTCTTTGTATTCACTATGTATTCAATGAGGCAAAGAAACATAGTTACCTGTTACAAGCTTAAAGAAATTTGCAGAATTTATTTCCTAATAATTTTGTTATTTTGCCACTTAATTACCATTCAGCTGAAAAGCACTTCACAGGCTTGTTAAAATCCAGACATTTCACACTCATGCCACGGATTCTGTTTGTACCTTTCTCTGTTTGGAAACAAGGCATTGCATCTATTTTGCTTTCTATAATGATGAAGTGGTAGTTTTAAGCAGAGCATATTTGAA
Source organism: Cephalopterus ornatus (assembly GCA_013396775.1). Lineage (NCBI taxonomy): Eukaryota > Metazoa > Chordata > Aves > Passeriformes > Cotingidae > Cephalopterus > Cephalopterus ornatus. Next base: position 16,633 of record VZRE01012990.1, read on the forward strand.
CTACACCACTCCGCAAGAGTTGTGTTTTTGATCTTCATGGGTGTTTTGGGGATAGCATTACCAAATAATAATGAGTAACTTCTGTTGGCTTGTGCTACAGTAATTTTTTCAGTATTAATTGATATCTGCCTCTGGGCATGTAAGCTGTGCCGAATGTAACAGGTGCCCTGATTCCAGAAAATGTGTTGTAATTGTTTGTTTGTGGAACAGATGAATAAATATCTGTGGGGCATAGCTGGTCCTCAGGTGGTGAATGTGAGTGGATTAATGATGTGATTGGGTGAGACATGCTTGTTTGTTGCAGTCTGGTCCAGTAACTGTATGCTGAAGCAGAACAAATATTAATTAGCAGGGTCTTGTTTGTTGTCTCAGTCTATCTTATGGAGCAGATTTTTTGGCACTGCTTTTTATTCTTAATAACCTTTTTACGGCTAGACTTGTAGTATGTCATTCAAGCCCTATGTTTTTAACAGACTTTTAGAACATGAAACTGAACCTCAGGTATATAAACTCCTGCTGTGTTTTTTAATTCTTTTCTCCCCCCTCCTCAACTGAGTTTTACATTTCTTTAATTCATACAGTGTCACATCTTAAGTCTTTTTCATTATGACATCTGGGAATTTTAATTTAGTGTAGAGTATTCATATTCATATGAAAGTAACAGCGCATACTCTGGTATCAAAGAATTAGCTGCTTCTGCCATTTTTGGTGGCTTTACCTCCTGTACTCAATAGCTTTTTACCCGCTTCTGTGTGTTAACTGCACACTATCCTCTTGCCTTGCATCCTTTTGCCGGTTACCACAGGGTGATTCTAATTCAGTGGTGTGCCCACGTTTGGTGAAATTCCTGTAGTACTTCTCACTATCAGACTTTTATTTTGCCACTTGGTGATTTAAGGTAACTCTAATATTCTCTCTCCAGATGCAATCTTCACCGAGAAGGCAAACACACACATGGGCGGTAATTTCTAACCTGAGCAGTCATGTCTAATTATATCCATGGCAACAGACTATGATGTTGATAACACAGGATTATGACTTCACATCATAGAGTAGGAAGAGGAAGTTTGCTGGGATGAGGAAGTGGGTGGAAAGATCTCCAGTGCAAAGGGTTTGACAGTATAGTAGCTGGGGGAAAAGAAGTAAGGGGAGGGAGTTAATTTGTTTATTGTATCTTTTGAAGTTCTCCTCACTGTGTGTTAATAAAAGCATACTTTGGATGCTAGCATTCATGTCTTACATGAGTTTACTTATGGTGAATGAATCTGGAATGAAGAACACATTTGCAGGTCAAGTTACATAGGTGTTAGTCATATAATGCGAGAAAATAAACACCAATTTTTGTTAAAGCAGGACACAGACTAGGTGGCTATGTTTTGCCTTGGAGATTCCTGTTGACACTGTAATTCTTTTATTTTTTTTTATTGAGCACTTAGCATTTTGATTTTGAATTATCTTTAAAACCACTAGGTCCAAAGTAACTTGAAACATTCCTTATTTTTATGCATATCAATGGAGTCATTGGGCATGCAGATTATCTGCTAAAGGGAGGGAAAGAGTGTACTGATTACCTTCTGGATTCTACCACATGGATGACGTGAGTCTGAAATTTCTATCATATCACATAAGTCACTGAATGCTAGTAGGATGTTAGTACTTACATTAATATATGTATTGCTCTTCCTGTCTCTTTCGTGGCACTGGGAAAGAAACGCATTCCTAGTCCAAATGTTGTCAGTCTCCTTAGGTCGATTTTAGAAGAAGTTGGAGGGAAATGAGTACTCTGATACAAGTTATTGTGCAAGATTGTTGAGTGCAACATGAATTACAAAGTTTTAGTTCTGCTTTAAGGGAAGAAGCAATTAGGCCAGCAATCAGGAATCGGCCATTGAGGGGAGTTTGTAGGAAAGTTACACTGTTTCCTGCCTCTCTTCGGTAGAGCTCTAACTGAGTTGGATAATTAATTAAATATCTAAAGCTCGATTAACCTATTCTGCATAGCAATTTGAAAAGTTCTATGTTTTCTTAAGCAACATTTGGCCTTTTGAAAAAAAAAATTGGAAATGCTAATGTTTTTCAGCCATCTAAGGGAAGAAAATAAAAATGTCTCCATAGCAACAAAGCTTCTTTCTAGATGGTTTCCTAAAATATGCCTGAACCAGAAGCAGATGTCTGGTTTGAGAATCTCGCCTCCTTCAGTGTAAACAAATAACTTCTAGGCAGGTGTTGGAAATAATATGGAAATCCTATTAAGGGGCCCTGGGTTCCTGTCAGTCAGGAAACCCCTATCACAAAAGGGTTGGTCGCCTGAATAAAGGAGGCAGAGTAAATTCTCGTTAGGCTTTAGCTTTTCCCAGGAAATTATTGTCTCCGCATGCTCTTTCTCCTGTAAGCCTGAATACAAGCTGTTTCTACTACTGATCCCCTCTGCCACCCTTGCTTTCTCCCTCTCTTCTCTTGCTGGATTAGTGCTTGATATCAGTGGTGGCTGCTGCTGCTTGGGGCATTGTGTCAGCTGTGTTTTTAACTCCTGTTCCCTCCTGCTCCCTGTCTGCCGCCCTGCAGGAGATGCCTGATGCAAGGAGAGGAGAGGAAGTTGTTTATGTGAATTTATAGATGATATTGTGGAATGTTTTGACATGGCTGGCAGTGCCACATGTTGGGGTTCAAAATAAGAGGGTGTTTTTTCTTATGATGTGTCTAGGAAGTTGGGGGGATGCTTCTTTTGCTTTTTACTCTTCTTTTGCCATTACTGAGAAGACTTGCTGTCAGTAGTCTGTTAGTCTAGTGTGTCACTTGTGTTGCCTTTGCACTTGCTGGTGTTAGTTTTGTTCCCAGACACAGCTGTGCTGAGCCCTGCACTACCACAGTCAGGGGACCAGCTTACCTGCGGTCTGTGGGTGAAAACTTCAACACACAGCATGTGGAAGCAGTTGCTGAGAATGTGCTTTCCAGAGTCTCTAGGCTGGAAGCAGAGACCATGTGCATGTCTCCCAGTTTCCTGTATCTACTTTCCTTGGTGTGCCAGACGTGCGTAATGATGCTCTTAATAACACTCAGAGGGTTAAATGTGGATAAACACAAAACAAGGCTTCTGAAAAGCCTGAAGATTATCATGCAGCATTTCTCGGACTATAGCCCCCGAGATGCACTTCATAAAGCCAATAAAGTGCACGCCGGTGGTCTCCTGTTGCCCTGGCAACGGACCACAGGGCACTCTGTGTGTGAAATGCATGAACATCTGCGAATTAATCTTTTTTAGTTTGTTCTTTCCTTGGTACCAGCGGGGCTGCGCTGCCTGGTAGCAGCAGGACCAGGGCTGGAGGGATACCCCAGGGATGTCCCATGCTTCTGGCAGAGGGGGTGAAACCAGGTCTCTGTCAGCAGTGCTTTCCACAGTGGAGGGCCTCGGCCTGATGCTGGTCTCAGTGGAATGCTCTAAGCTTGCTTTTGGATGCAGGGGAGAGAACAAATTAAAAAATATTCTCCTAAATTGAGGTGTTGTTTGGCTTGTCAGGCTTTCATGAAAAAAATAATCTGAGAGGAAAACTGAAATAAGCACTTGTTTCCACATTGCGTTTTACTGGACTCCACCACTCCTGTACTTCACTCTCACTAGACTGTAGTGGCAACAAGTTGAGGGGTAGCAAGTCTCGCACAAATCATAAAATGGAGAGGCATAACAAAATCAGCAGTGTGGCAGCTGACCCAGCAAGAGGCCCAGCCACGACTATGCTTCTGAGATGCAAAACCCCAGGGATGGTATTTTCCTCTGCCTCCTGGAGCAATTACTGAGAGCACTAGCACAGGGATTGTTGGCTTCCTGCCAGGGCCCTGGCAGGTGCCAGGTGTCCTCTCCCCTAACCTTCTGTCAGCCACATCCCTGCTGCGGTGCACCAGGGTGCAGGCTTCATATCTGGTTCCAGGAGCTGTGCTAACCACTGGTTGCAGGGCCTTGCCCCAGCTCTTCACCAAGTCTCAGAAAGGACTGTAGGGGGAACACTATGTATGTTGTATCATCAGTGAATGCTGGATGTAATCAGTGTTTTAATGAAGTGTTGGAAGTGAAATGCCACTTTAATCTGCTAACTGTATTAAAAGGACAACAGATTGCTCTGCATCACTTTTTTTTGATCTGCAAACTTATCAAAGACTGCCAAGGTGCTTTTAAGTGAGGTGTAACAGCCAGTCCAACACTACTTGTTTGCATACGAATATTAGCAGACTCAGCTGCACCCCTGTTTTTCTGCCTCTCGAGAGGCAATGAATGCAGCTGTGGGAGTGTTCTTAATGCATACTTATGAGTAAGTTGGGTGGAGGGGTGGGAAAAGGAAAAAATTTTCAACACGGTTTTTTCCTTTTTTCATTAACTGGGTGAGCTGTATATTGTAGTTTCTCTATACAGAGAAGCTGGCATATTTCAAGCCACTGTATAATTTGAAAGAGGACATACAGTATTTTCTATGCTATATTAATCTTGACAGATCAAAATAAACAATAGCACTGATTTTGCTGGTCGAGACCTATTTGGTCAGGCTGGTGTTCTTTGCAGGGACGCAGTGCTGGAGTATGGAAGAAGAGCCAGGAGAAGTGTCTCTCAATTGCAGCTACCCCCAGAAGGGTTGTCTGCAGGGCTGTGTGGTTTGTTTGGCACAGAACACACACAACATAAAACTCACCAGCTACAGCAACATATTTCTCACTCCTTTGCTCATTTTATTTTATTAACAAAGTGGCCAGACTATATAGAAACCACTGGTTGTGTTCAATTGAAAAGCCAATACTGACCTAAATAATATAATGCCTTGCTTTGTGACCTTACAACACCAGGCATTAGGAAATCATTGTATCTAGCTTGCAGTAATTACAGCTGTGTGCTTATATTTCTTATATTTTCCAGATATGTTTGCTGAAGCCATATCTGTTGATGCTGTACTTCTGTCCCACCTTGCTATTTCTTTCAAAAATGCAAAATTGCAATTTATTTTAGCCTTTGAAGAAATTAATGTTTTGCTTTTTCTCCCCTGCTTTGAGAAAAGAGTTTCATACAATGACCTGCAAATATTATTTTATAATGAGCCTTGCTGTCCCATACTGCAAAATATGAAAAGAATTCAGTGTCTGAATAATTTTAAAATAATCCTGTTAAATCAATTACAATAAACCCTGTGGGGTGAGAGAAGCCCTTTTTCTGCCATTTCCTTGAAGTGTGGTATCTTTCTAAGTGCCCTGTCAGTATGCATAATTGGCGTTAGAGTAGCAAAGGTATCCTGCCTTAAGCATGAATGCAGCCTGTCAAGGATCAGTTCAGTGCCTTTAGAAAAAGCACTGTATGCTCACCATCTAGGTAGCCTAAAAGCCTTATATCACACTGCACATGTTTGAAAGCAATTAAGTTATTTTGTCTGCGGGACTCTTGTGTGCTTCATGAAGGTTTTCTGGTAACAGCATTACTTTCAGCTGTGGCAAAGGCTGGAGGTGCCATTTTTGGACCCTTCTTGCTCCTTCAGTAGATGAAGATTGTGATGTTGTCTCTCTTCCCTGTTCTTTTTAGAGTATCTAGCATCAAACTGTGCAGTTTTTTCCCAGTTCTTCTGTGCAAGTTGCAACCCTTTTGATAGCAAATGTTTTCTGTGTTAAAGTACTTCTCTGTTGTGCCTTTATTCTCCATGGACCCTAAACCATTTTGCAAATCCTGCTAATGACTGTAACAGTCCTGCTAATACTTGTAACTTAGTGTTGCAAGTAGCAATAACCTGATTTAATATAGTAAATGTAACTGAAGTTTCCCACCGAGTAAGACTAACTAGCAGTGAGTACTAACAGCTGAGGCCATCACAGTGATGGAGCTTCTGCTGTTTAGTAGACAAGTGTTTCATCATTGTTCTGGGCAGAAGAAGGAAGAAAACTTTATTTGATAGAAGAAATCTCTTCATGTTGACAACACACAACACTAAAGATTCCTACAGTGTAAAACCACCCATTTTGCAAACAAAGTATGTCACAGATTCTAATTATAAAAACAAAAACATGTTCTTTAATTTGATGTACAGACAAAATATCGCTTACTATTTTTCTGAGTCTTAAAGCTGCCAGAAATTCTCTCTGGAATACTAGTTATTCAGTGTGCACAACTGTTACTGTAGATGTCAAAAATAAAATATTCATAAATGTATTTGATATTGTGTTCTGGCTCAAGATATGTATCTGTCCAACACTGCACTGTGATATATACATAAACTGGTCTTAGGAAAAACATTTGTTCAAAACCAGGGTTGTTCTTGCCAATAGTAAGATTATATCAAAACAAGCACCATTTGTTACTTAATTTGCCTGTTTTCTTAATATTTAGCTGAAAGTTTAAATATGTTAGTGTAATGATATGATTGTGACAAAAGCCAACAAAAATGGGGAGACAGACCCAGAGGTGGAGGTTTCCCATACTAAAGAGTCAATTGAAGTAAAACACCTAATGCTTAGCACTTGGTTCTATGCAGTAAGACTAGTTTGCCCTGCTTTTTGAGAGTGTAAACATGAACTCTGGTGAAACCTCTGGAGAAAGGCTCACGAACATTTGCCTTGTGTCTGCAGAGAAAGAAACGCAGAAGTGGGTGGTTAGGAGATCAAATGAGTGTGGGGGACAGTGGGGGAAGAGAGATATGTGGGAATAAATCTATGTTACCTCTCTGCGTCCACCTGACTACTTGGGGTTTTTTTGCCCACATTTTACATGTTCTCTGGACAGAAGTCTTTTACAATTTGCATAGAAAAAAGAGGAAGAAAAATTGTAGGCAGCAGCCTCGATTATGTGTAGAGATCAAGCAGCTAGTAAACTGATGCATGCCTAGTGCTTGAATGTTGAAAGCTGTGTGCTCTCTGTACAGTGACACCAAAAGCAAGGTGTAGGAAGGCGTTAATCCTCTAAACATTAATGCTTTTCAAGATCACAAATTATTGCCCTCTGTTGTGTCAGAATGAGTGTTTCCTTTTCTCCTGTAGGACATCTGGTAGTTCCTCGGAAATGTTTGAGGAGCCATCCTTTAGTAGTTTAAGGAGAAAGCCTTGAATAATTCACACAGCAAATGATTAGGCTAGCACTTGTCTATCTAACTGAATTATTCTGCATGTTTGCTGAAGCAGTTAAGCAGCAGAACAGCATTTCCTTCTCAGGAGGGTTTACAGTGGTAGTATTGACCCACCTAGTTATTGGGTTTCAGCCTTTTGTTGACACTGTTGTAAATGAAAGCAGCCTGGACAGGACTGAGCAGCTGGGCTGAATAATTGTGAAGGATTCATGCTTGTTGCTGTTACCCCCAGTGTTTGTAGTGGGTTGTTTGCTTTGACTTTTGTTGAACTGTTGACAAAAGCATTAGATATAAATGGGAACAAATAAAGTGGTAGGATGCCAGGAGGGCTTGGCAGAAATGGTGGTTTTCATTCCAGCTTAACTGGGGAATGTTGACACTTGTCTGGATGGGAAAAGGAAGGTGTATTCAGAATTTATGTGTTTCTCTTTCCCCCTTCCCTTCCCTTCCTTACTGCTAAATATGTTTTGGGAAATAGGTGAATAAAAACAAAGTGGAGGAATTTTCACCATTGCCTTAACTCTTTGGCACTACTTTTTTGAATCTCTTTCTGACTGTGGATGTCTTGCTGGGCAAATCCAGTTCCTAAAATGAAAGGATTAAGTATAAAAAGCGAAGGGGAGGGAAAAAAAGTGAGAAAAGGAAGGGGATGTATAGAAGGAGTAGAGTTGAGAAAAGAGGGGATTAAATAGAACTGTATACACTAAGTAGTATAGCCAGCAAAATTGAAGTCATTTACTGGAACGCTTTTAATTTGGTTTAAACAAAATACTCTTTTGTATATTCAAATGTGGAGTAGCTCAGCTGTTGTGAAGCCAGAAAATTAATGGTATTTTTAGTGAAATAGCAAAAGCATGTCAACAACATAGCTGTGGATGATAATGTTGGCATTTTATTCATAAGGAATTATCAATGCAGGTTACTGGACAACATAGTGTGACTGGAATGATTGAACATGGGGGAAGTGGCTGTCCTTCTGTAAGATGATTTCATTTTGCATTTAGTTCTTCAGGAAAAGGAGACAGAAAGAAAGTATTAAAAAATACGTGTCTAAGATGCCTATCCTTGTGGTTTCTGGCTCCTGGAGACTAACCTTTTTACCTCTGTCTGACTCACAGTGTTCCAGCTGTCCTTCTTTTCAAGTCTGTCATAAGGCGTGGCAGAGAATAAAGGCAGGAGAATAGCATCACATTAGGATATCTCTTGCTGAAAAGGCAGTTTTGGTCCTGGAGGAGCTTCAAGTCAAGTTTTGCTCTAGTCATCACTGCCTCTTGAGTTTTGTGCCTGAACATTGTTTGCTTGGGACCATTAATGCATTTAATGTACAGTGAAATCTGGTTATGTTGGTTGGTTGTGGAGTAAGTTAGTGTATGATCTGGAAGGTCTCATTGCTTGGCAGGAAAGATGCTTCATATTTGTTATTCTGATTATAGTTTTCTTGTAGCAATCAACTTTAGTGTTGTGCAAGTCAACTGAAAAGTGGCAAATGAGGGTCGCAGGGGCGAAGAGACCACTGTGATGAAAGGAGAATACACTGTTTTGCATTGCTGTCTGAAGGCATACAAAGGTATTACTTGCCTCTGCTGTGATGTGCAGCTGGTGGTATGTGAGGTACCCATAGGGTTTTGGAGCACCAAAATTGTCATATGCACGTATTTTTTGTCACCATGAATCTTCAACTTGCCCTAAAACCAAATACCATAGTAGCAAGGTAATCATAGCATTTACAGACCCAATTTGAGCAATCATCCATGAGTATTTTCATTATTCCCCTTTGTTATGGTTGCCATATTGTTACTATTGTGTTCACAATAAGAAAAGAAGAGAAGCACAAAAAGAAATAAAGAAGAAATTGCCTTTTACTGCGTCCATTGCTGTTTCTTGTAACATGCAGCATATTTGTTGTGCCAAACCACAGCTCTGTGGATGTCAGACAGAAGTGTTTTGCCCAGATGTTAAATACTGTGGGATCAAGGCCTGAATATGTTATTAATCCTACAAATATTAAAACAAAGGGTAGAAATACCAAGCTATTTCCAGCAAACATATACTGGGAGTGATGTTACTGTAAATATCAGCTTGTGCATGATGAATCCCCAATTATTTTTGTCTCTTTCTTTGGGGAATACCCTGAGCAATTCTAAAGAGCGTTAAAGAAATTATCATAGCAAATTTCAATCTTGAATGAAGGAAAAATGAAGAATCTCTGAAAAGCAGGGACTTAAAGGCCAATCAAAACAAATATATTCCGTAATCATGTTTGAACAGCATTTGGAAAGTCTGGTTGTGGATCATCTAAATTGAGTGAGAATTTGGAAAAACTAACTGATGGATGTTCTGTGGCATTGCCTGGATGCTTGTTAATCAAGCTTGGATAGTTTTGTGTTTTCATGTGAAATACACTTGCCCCTGTACTTAGAGCTACAGAGTCAGCTCTTTAGGCTAGTGTACTTTCCTTGAAGGCCTCTAAACTGGGCCCCAAGTACCTGGACTTTCAGGAAACAGAGACCTGGAAGCAGGAAAGCTGCTGGAATGAATTTGCATTAGAGTAACAATAGTTTTGAGTGATTACAGAAGCAAGAAGAGAGAGAATTGGTGTACTACCATAGGCTGAGGTTGGATTTGACTCGACTCACCCAAATCACAATGTGATTATGCATCACGGGGCAAAATTGTTTTGCGTTATCTGGTGTCAGATAATAAGCAAATGGAGTGCTAAACTGGCTAATTAGGAAGAAGAGTGGATATGGGAAAGAGCATTCAATAGTAAGAAACTGTAAAATAGTAAGACAGAAGTAAAAGTGTGACAGAGATGTGAAGCCCTAAATCAGCAGTGCACATCCTTCAGCACAGAAGGTCTTTACTGGCGACTTGCCATGAACCAGTGGGCTGCACCTGTTTTGCATATAAGTGACATTGGATTTTAATCAGGTAAGCACACACCCTCTTTGTTTGTTGTATTTATGGAGTGCTTCAAGTGCAAGCACTGCGTAACACAAAGCAATAACAGACTGTGTGGGTTATAGTAAAAGGAATGATGATGCAAAGATTATCTCTGTATTTCTGAAATCAGGGAGGTTTATCTGACATCTTGCTGCCTTTGAGAAAACCTACACATTCTGAAGTACAGGTTTGAGTTTATTAGGCAGCTGCAAGTTTGACTTTGTATACATTTTAAATACATAAGGTTAATTTGAGAAAAAAATAATTTCAAAGACAAACTTGCAGATAGCACATTTCCTGGTTAATTCTGATATCCATGGGTACTTAAAAAGCAACAGCATTAACCACTAGCAGCATTTTCTTCCTGAAACTTTATTCAGGTGTGTAGTGACATCTCGGATGTAGTGGCTTTAGGTTCTCATGAGTTTGGCTGATGAAAGTTTTATATAGAATGCAGAAATGTTTCCTCTTCTACATTTCTCATGTCTCTGTGATCCAGATTTATGTGAACTAAGAATGAACTGAAGTTATTATTTGTATAGTTTCTGGAGTTTATTATAAATACTCTGTTGCAGGAGTTAGATTTCTCTAATGTTTTAGTTGTGTTTTTGTTGATACAAGGAATATTGATTATTCTTCCCTCATTTTCCCATTTTAGTCTATCATATGTAATATATCCATTTTGGTGATAGTGGAGTACTTCCAAATCTTCAGTACATTAATCCTCACAACAACCCATAGGGGAAAGAAACGCTCTCTAGACTTGGAAATTATCTCTCTGTTATGGGTATTGAACTGAGACATGAAGAGACTTAATTGACTTCACATGATCAGATGAAAGAGCAGGCTACTAAACCTATATTTCCAAAATATAAACACAGTTTGCACCCTCCCCAGTTTTATTTTTTTGCACAGGCATCGATGTTACTTTTTTACCAAAAAATGGTCAAAACCTCCTTAACACCAGTGTAGCATTAAGAAGCAGGCATTCTTTATTCAGCACCACATGCATAAGGGAATATTTTCTCTGAAGTACCGTATATACACAGTACAGAGAAAAGCTCCTGTTCATATACTGTAGTTTACATACCTATTCATTGATTTTCCCAGAAGATACATACACATGATAATCGTTTCCCCAGTGTTATCAACATGTTTCCCCTCCCATTGGCGCATGTGTTCTTCTGTCCCGAGGGTCCCTCTGGTGGTCATAGACCCTGAAGTTACAGCTGACAGCTCGGTGTACTGGTATTTACTTCCCAAACGTGAAGCTGATCTGACATACCTAGGCTGCTTCGTCATTTTGTGCATCTTCTTGGTTAAACATAGTTTTTCCATAGGCTAGTGGTTTTGCAAAATATGCACTGTTTTAACGCCAGCTGAGCAAATAGTCCTTCATCTGGCAACAACTTTGTGATCTGTTTTTACCTAATTCATCTTTTTGAAACCTCACAGAGGATTTGAGTCCCATTCTTGGCAAGTACATGCATGTTTCTAGTTTGCTCACTCAATCCTTTTGAGCTAGTTCCAGTTTCAGTTGACTATCTCTGTATGTTTCTTCAGAAGACAAACCTCAGTTGAATTTGCATCATTCCTTCTGGCTCAGTTACGTTGCTTTTGTGATTTTGGTATGATTCCTTCAGTACCACCCTGAACTGTACAGGTAGCAGAATCAGCAGAAGTCCACTGCGCTGCTGGAGGGTCACGTCAAGGGGCACTTTTGTTTGAGTATGTTACTTACCCCAGGCTAACCAGCCCTCACACAGCATATGCCACACAATGCCACAAAGCATCCCATCAAAACGCTGGGGCTGATGTTAACTTGGGACCACACCACCCACCAACAGTGTGACTCTAGACATCCCAGAACTGTTCCTGAGCTGTTCCCCATTGTGTTAGTTCCAGGCTAGGGCTCTGCCACTTTCAGTACATGGAACAAGATTGTTCATCCGCAGATCATGATTTTCAGCACAGTGCTCTACTACCAGCTAGCAAGGTGCGCACCATGGGCTGCTGCACAGCTGAAGGACTCTTTTAGGCTTCCTCCAGTGCTGGTGTAGAGGGACCATCCCCAGAAGTGAATGTGGGAATGTGATTTTTGTCAGTAGTGAAAGTGCCCTATGGGGAGAGCATGTTAGACAGGAAAAAGGATTTCCGTCTGTGGGCTGGAGCTTTGGATATAATTGTGCCTGCTGTGAAAGAGCTTGTTACACTTTCTCACTGTAAGGGCTCCATCGGGCGCCCTAGGTGTCTTTAAATGGAAATCTACATTTACTGTCAGAACTAAAGTCTATGTACAGTGAGGATTCTGATGGTCTTGCCAGTCACAACAAATAAAAGCTTTTCCTTTACCTCCAACCCTATAATATAATGGGCAGGGAAGGTCAGTGAAATGAAGGGGGACAGACTGGACAGGTGCAGAATCTGTCCCCATCTTAACAGGAAACAGTAGTGAAGACCCACTTTAAAATTCAAGATTTTCTGTCTTATGGCAGGATTTAGCTCATTACTGAGAGTGAGCAAAGTAGCATTACAAGGAAACTCAAGCAGCCCAAATGTTGGTCACTCAACAGTTGTGTGACTTACAACTCAGCCTCTGAAGTTCTGGCTAAAGACTTGATGGCAGTGCTTTGTGTACTTTGTGTAAAGCCCCCACTCAGTCTTCAAATCTGAAGATGGTGTGTGTGGAGATCATCACTGTAGTCAAGCCTTGCATTAGGAAACACTTTACTAGCTCTTGTGAGTAGTACCTCAAAAAGGAACAATCTTGGCAAGCTATTAAGAAGAAATGCAGTCACAGACTGCCGTCATTTGAGGTTTAGTAACCATTCCCAACTGAGAAGCCCATTTTACAAGTTATTCCGTGCAACCATCCCAACTTCTTTTGGGCCTTCTCACCTGAATCAGTTTTTACAACTCAAATAATTCTCAACTGTGCATAAGATCAAGCTGCTTGCTTAGGTGTCCCCTAAAATGTGGGTGTTGGTTTTTGTTGTACTCCGAAGCAAGTCCAAAAATGCTTGTCTTCGCTTCTGCATCCAGTGACCAGTGCCTAGAGGAAATTATCTGTGTTGAAGGAGGCTGTGGGGACTTTCCCTTAACCCTGTTGAGGAAAATTATAGTGCATTTATAGTGCTGGTTGGGCCTGCGATCTCCATACTCTTGACTGGCTCACAGAGAGATTATTTACAGTCAACAAGAAAAGTACCTTGAACTTGTAATTTGGATAAACTTGGTACTTGTCAGCTTCTCTAGAGGCATCCCACATGGAAATAAACATCTTTCATTTTGTTTTATAAACAAATTTTTTAAATGGTTTCGTGCAACCTTGATGAAATATCAGCTTCTTCACAGATCTAAATCCATACCATAGGAAATGGTATTTCCAAAATACCATTTTGGAAACAGGCTTGTTGTTCTTTAAAATGTACTTAATGCTAGATTAGAGAGCATAAGATGATGTTTTTTTTCCTCCTGTTTCCACCAGCTCGTTTCTAAACTATTTAAAATAAAGAGCTTGAGCATGTATGGTATTTAAAAAACCTTTCACATGATGTTTTTACAACAAATCAATTTCAGCATGAAAATGTTAGTAATTCAGCAAAAGGAAAATTCAACTCAGGATTGTATAGCTATAATGATAATATATGATATCCATCTTCTTTGAAAATTATTATAATAGTAGAGTTGAACCTAGTGAATTACATAGTTTAGGAACATTTGCCAGAATGCTGTTTAAGGGGTATTACTGTAGTCTTCCCTTAAAAGCAAACGGAAAGATATATCGTATTATGAAGTACTTAAATGAGAGAGAACAGTCTTCAGAAATTATCTAAAGTAACTCATTTGAGTAGAACGGAAGGTCATGTGTGTGCATGCCAAGTTATCACACTAAACTACTTGGCAGAGTGCAGGGGGAGTACAAGAGAGAGATTTTTTCTTCCCTTCTCTAACCTGAATTAAAAATGTATTGGGTACTCATTGCTAACATCAGAACATTTCCAGCTTCCCTGAAGTTAGTATTTGAGTGTGCTTTTAACATTTAAAACTTTAACAGCGTGATCTGTCTAATATAAATAATGAAAGTCCCAGAGAAGTAAAAGCTACTGCTGCTTCTCTTGGCAAAGATCTACAATGTTCAGGAGTTGTAATGTGTCTAAAAATATGGCAGAAAGAACCATATATTTTATTTTTGCAGTCTTCAAAGTAGGTGTTGTACTTATAATGTGCTGTTATATACTGATGTAACTGCTTTAAGGCTGAGTGCAGGATCTGTGTTCCCTCTACTCCTCCAACCATTACACTTAGCAGAGTCGTTGATTTGAAGAATGAGACTAGTGACAATTATTTTTGCAGCATGCCGAGGTCCAGATTCAGAGTAGTGTGCTGTAGGCATCTAGAATTCAGCACATATGTACATTCCTCTGATTTCTTTTTCTGCCTTGTGACCTCCCTTAGATCAAAGTATGTGCCTCAAATCTGTCATCTGCTCAAGTGCTTTCCTGAATAGGAAATGGGATAATTTCCTGAACAAGGGTCTAGGGAACACAGGTAAGTGAGTGTAGATGAAGTGAGGCAGATATAATGGGCTAGGATGTCATTTGGGCAGAGAGAACAGTAGTGCTCAAAGATTTCTTTATGGAAGATATTTTTTATAGATAGTTGAGAGGATGTCTTGCTTCAGCATGACCTGGAATCTGCAAATATTTAATAGCACCTACTCATGTTTTCTTCACCTGCCCAATTAAGAGACTGGTTAGAAAATGAATTCTGTTTTCAATGCTTATCAGTGGCTGTTGCTTCCTAAATCACGTAAGGGTATTAAAAAAGCATAAAATAAATAGAATCTTCAGAAGCCACACAAAATATAATGGGGAAGAGAGAACTGAATTGCTAGTCTCTTGCTTAATACGTGAGAAAATCATGTGAATGTTTCTGCTGACAGAAGCAGTCAGGATGTGGAGCGAGTGTTTCTATTGAATTTTAGGGGGCTTTTTGTAATCATGGTAGACTTTTGAAGGCTACTTTTTTTTCTCATCACTTTGCTACTGATCAAGTCAGGAACAAATAGGATTAAAAATAGGGAGGGAGGGAGATAAATAGTCAGAAAGTGTGGAAAGAGATTGTGAGCTCTATCTGTGAAATATTCAGTTAAAACAATAATTACCTTTGTCTTCTTGTTGTCTCCTAGGTCATCTCTGCCTCAAAACAACTATGAAATCCTTTAGAGACAAGCAGGCAGAAGGGAAGAAAATGAAAGTGTTTTTCCCCAAGGGGTTGATACTTATAGACATATTGGAAGGGAACAAAAATGTGAAAACTCAAAACTGATACCTTTGCCATGAATATAGCCTTTGTTAGATGTAACCAAAACTCAAAATGTGGGACACTGGGGCACAGTACCTGATTGAAGGCAGCTAAATTGAGTGTCTTGTGAGACTGTCTTCAGACATGATCTCGTTGGTTTTAAAAGCAACAAAAAAAGGCTCACGAGTGCTAGGTTAGATCCTTCTGGTGTAAAAGAAGAATTAGAAAGGGAACATAAATCCCAGGAGAAAGTTGTTAGGACCTGTCACATGGAAACTGAATCCACTTAAATATCCCTGGAGAAGACAACACTTAAAGCCTGATCATTGCTGCTTTAATATGAAAAACCTAGGGGATGTAGGTGTGTGTGTATTTTTTATCTCCTAACCTCTGTTGCTAGTACTGAAGAGATTTTTATAGCCCTTGTGGCTTGAGATGCTGCAGGAAAGTGTTTGTGTTCAGCTTGGCTCAGTGCCTTACAGTCCATTTTAATCGCTATGCAAAGTGAAAGGACAACAGTTTTACTGTGGTGCTCGGTCTGAAAAGAGGACCCTAAGCAAAACTCGGTTATTCTTCAGGGGATTTCCTGATTCTTGCATGTATTCTTTAAGAAAGTGTAAAGCACACTGACACAGGCCTTTGATGGCTATCATAAAAGATTCCCTATATAGTGTTTTTTTAGTATTCTGAAAACTAACCAAGTATCCTTGTGTATTCTGTTTAAATGCAGTTGTTGTGAAAATGTAATTAGTATTAATATGCTGGAGATATGTTGGGTGCTGAGAATTTTCTGTGCATGTCCATCACTGGCTTTTGAAGAATACCCATGGAGTGCTACTGCTTTTTCTTGCCTTGTGGCATGCCTCTGAATTAAAGCCCGTAATGCAGACTGGTGGTTTTCCTGCTCTCTCCCTTTCATGGTGGTGAACCCACAATTAAATTGCTGCATTGAATGCTCCAGCTGGTTGAGCTTTTTCTCTTACTCTCTGATTACATGCTTTCCCTGCTCTTTCTTCCTAGATAACTGCCAGTAGTCTCTAGTCTCTTTTTGTGTTTCTGTTTTGCTAGAACTGCTCAAACTGTTTCAGGTCTCTGCTGAAGGAAATAGCATGAAAAACCAGTAATTAGAACGTCAAATAAATGTTTGAGGAGAGGAGAACTGTAGTTTCACATTTCCTCAGCACTGCTTGTTTCCTCAGGTTTCTGATGATATTCACTCTGAATTCTTCTGAATCTCTGTGACTTCATGATCTTTGACCCCTCCATTTCAGTGTTCCTGATTTTGACTAAAGTAACATTTAAGGATTTGTACACTGTCATGACCAACATGCAAGTTTGTCCCTGATTTTCACATTTACTTTCTAAAATGCCAGCCTCATATTTTTCTCTGGTAGCATTTCCAGGCTTGTGATGTTGGAGCACTTACTTTTTCTGAGATCATTACGGATGGTATGGTATTCCTCTGCAGCCTGCATATGCCCTGGGGCTCACCCACTGTATTGCCTATAGTGATTGCAGTTTGTGCCTCTGATGCTTTCTTGCAAATTTTTTAACTCCATCCAAATGACCTTCTCTGCTGAGTGCTGAAGCATGTGTTCTTATTCTGGGATCTGTTCAAAGGGGAGGAGATAGAATCACAGGATGGTGAACGGAGAGAATGGATCGGGTGAATTGCTCTGTAGTTTAAAGAGGAGAATGTTTGACAATGCCCGGGTTTTGTTACCGTCAATTAAATTCAATATTTATGAGTAGGCAGATGTGGGAGAGCAGCCTTGACGGTAAATGTAATCTGTGAACTTTGAAGTTTCTGTAAACCTATCAGAAATGTTTAACTCTTTTTCCTGCCCATCTGTTTCTTTTGCTTTTGTTCCCTGCTGAAACTATGTCCTTTGTTCAAACTGTCTTGCTTACCAAAGGGCGCTTGTTACTCTCGCCACACTCAATTTCACTATCTTCGTATGCCTCTGCTAGGATATACTTTAACCTAAACCTGGCTTTCCTTTTTGCCTCACAACTGTGTTCTTCTACTTCTTTACTGCTTGTACTTAAACTGCATTGGTTCTTCTCTCTATCCTTTGACCCTCACAGTGTCAATAGTGATTAAACCTTATGTGTGTTATGTCCTTCAGTCATTGATTAGTGGAGAAGCTGTATTTTAGAGGATTTATTGCAGAAATCCATCTGCTAGCCAGCAGCCCTCACCATTGCTTTAAACACCTACCTTTCTTGTCACCACCATGCACCTGTACACCAGGAGGGGCCGAAAAAACATCATCACGTGCTGATAGGATTATACTTCAAAATTACTAGGTATCTTCAACTGCTGCTGTGTGGCTCTCTCAACTTTTCCAGCAATTTGATAAGTGTATGTTGAAATATGACTGGAATTAATGTGTAGATCCGTAGTAGTTTATTGTTCATTTTATCACCCATTTCATTACATCTAGACTTTGATGCTTCTAATTGTCTTAGATTAAATACTCCAGTACTACCACCGGGGCAAGCAGATTACAAGTGTTAATAGCTACATGGATAGTTTTATAGAAATTGCATACCCATATACATAATGTACATACATATCTGTACTTCTGTTCACGTAAAACTTTTGAGAATGTGTGGGTTTTGAAGACTGCTGAACCTACACATTCTCTTTATTCCAGACTACTTTATAGCCTTCTCATTGCTCTTGCAGGCAGCATCACACATCTAGACTTTGATGTTTTTTATGACACTCTTATCCTCTAATTAACTTCATTAATTTTGCAATTAGTGAAGTTAATTAGTGGGTGAAAATGCTGTATAAAACTTCAAAGTTTCCATTTTAATCATAGTTTGTATTAAAAATAATTACCACATGCTTGATTACTAAACTCAATTCAGTTAGCTCAGACTGTGTCATGTGATATTAAAACCATCTTTGTTCTGTGTCTTTCCTAGCTAGTTAGTAGTATTTTTCACTAACAGTAACTGAAGCTTTGTCTGATTTCTGAAAATGCAGCTACAGAGAAAAAGTAGTGAATGAGAAAAAAAAGAAACAAGTTGGAAAAGGGGGAGGTGAAAATATTAAAACAGTCCACCATGACAAGTGATATGTGTGGGATCAATACTTGACTACCAACCTCCTCTCCTTTGATGAATCATTTCAGAAGATTTGTGCTCTGAGTTGTACTGCCTGACTGTGTCAGCCTGATCACTACCTACTATGGATACCTAAAGATAAAGGCATGGTAAGGAAAATCTGCTTGCCTAAGTAAGGATAGCAAAGAGGACATGTTGAAAATCTAAAGCAAAGAGCACAAAATCCATGAGGCTAGAGTGGATACTGGGATGTAGTAATAACAATAACAATAATAATAATAATAATAACAAAAAAAAAAGCATAATAGCAGTAAGTGTGGGGGACCTGAGGAGCCAACAGTCACTATGAAGGCATTTCATAGTGTCTGTAGATCAATCCACAGCATTTCACACCACCTCCCTCATTTTAATCAAAGTAATGTGCCTGTTCATACAAGTATATGTAGATCAATTCATTCTTTAGGCAGATGGGTGTTGCCTCAGAGCCATGGAGAAGGCCTGTGGTAGCTCTTGATTGCAGTTTTCTCCCTGAGCACATGGTCTCTGTGGACTGTGCTGGACTGCCCCTTTTTCTTATGCCATGTCCTTTCACCTGTCTAATGAGATGTCTCCCACTTCATAGCTGACCAGAGAAGTCTTCATCTTAACCTTAGAGTGTTAGAAGTCTAATCCTGAATTTCTCTATTTCTTTTTCTTTTTTTACTTTATGCTTCTGATGTAAGCATAGATGTTATCTTAGACAGCGTAGTGCTCCAAGCCCAAAGCTAAGTGCAGTGCTGGAGTCCAAGTTCCTGTACTGATAGTTCCATCTAAAACACTGGCATCAGCCAATAAAGCAGCGTTACTGCCTGGTCGTTTCCCTGTGATGCATATTGTATCCATTTTTATAGTTCTTTTATACTTTCAACAGACTTTATAACAGCAGTAATGTCATTCACATAATTATACTGTAATTGACCTTAGCGTTGAGCATCCTTAGCTTTTACTGCAGTTTGCTTAGTACTTTGGTATGGTCAATTATCTTGTAATTCCCACTTTGTTGGGAATTATTGTTTTAATTATTTCACTCCAAATACATCATTTTGGCATAGTAGTAAGGGTACACTGGGGAATGGTCATATTCGCGAATGCTTCAAAGAGTTACCAGCTTTAACTTGTGGGAAGGCTTTTCATCTTGTCGTCTCTAGTCGTTACTTTTAACACTGATTTAATTTAATTATCACTTAGTCTGCTCAGGCCAGGTCTTCATCTAGAGGAATCAGCATATGAGGAGTTGGGGCTTGTAGGATTTGAGAGCAGTTGTATGGCTGTGCAGTTTGACGACACTGATTTCTGCCATGTTACAGTGTGAGCCATCTATGTTGATGCAATTAACTTCCAGTGGAAGCTGGTGCTAAAACAGGGAATGTTTTTTTTTTCCTTAGCAATTTGAACTATTAATTATCCCAAATAGACAGCATGCTGAAGTGAATTTTACAGCTGCATAAGAGGCTTGTATGGCTCTCTTGATACTCATTTAATTTGCACCTGTATGGCACTGCTACTCCACCAGGAGCAATGTCCTGCCAGTGTTGGAGAGAAAACAGAGTGATCCTTGTGGTAAGAGATTGTTTCAGTTAGCACTGCACTCAGCACTGCCCAAAACAAAGACTGAAGCATAGCATACCATGCTTTACAGCCTAGTGCAAAAAATATTGTGGGTCCAGCACTAGAAACACACTGTTCCACTTCTTAAGCAAATTATTTGAACACTGCAATGTGCTCAGCCTTTCCATAAATATGTAAGTTCAGTTGTTTTTTGTCAGCATTTTGTGTTGAATTTAACATGAATAAAAATGTTCTACCTAAGCAGAATATGAAAAACTTGTATGTTTTCCTCAAACACAACTAAATGTAACCTACTTTCACCAAAGAGTATTTTTCCTACGTCTGATCTAATTATTATATGTGAGTGAACTCAGCGTTATTTGGCAGGAAAATGCTACTCTTCCAGTAGATTAACACATTTTATTGAAGAAAACAGCAGTGTGAAAAGTCTTTATTTCTCTATAAATTTTGACAGTTACTAAAACAAAGGCTCTGGCCCATTAAATTACAGTCTCCCAAGTTATAGTGCTGAATCACTTAATTTCTCTAAGTAGCCGTCCTATTCCAGCCTCTTAAAGCAGCTGTTAGGAGAACACTGATGTTTTAATCAAGGAACAGGGCAGAGTCTGTCAGCTAAACAATTTGCTTTGATGGAGGTTTTCTTTCACAGACTGCAAATATAAGGGCCTCTCTTAGAACATGTGGGCCTGCACACTCAGGGACCAAGGTATAGGTGTGTACAGGGTTATGATATACAAGAATCTGATGTCAGTGGAAACCACAGTGACATTGTTACATCCTGGTATTTATCAATGTGGATAGATCCTTATAAATGTTTATAGACTGAAAAGCTGTTACAAATAATGGAGGGAACTCAGTACAGGTAACAGCGTTGTCCCTTGCACTGTGAAAATAAGTAGGCATTATGTCCATAAAATCTAGACGATAGCTCATTGGCTATGTATGTGACATATCTTTATTACTTAGCATAAGAGGTAAATTTAGATCTGTCAACACCATTACCAGAGATCTCATAAAGTTACTGATATTTATGTGGCAAGTGCATTTCATGTTGAAGGAAAAAGAAGGTAGTGCTGCAGGGGTATTGATAGGCTGGCTTCATGCAAAGAGAGGGGGGTGTCAGTTACAACTGGGAATGTTTAGATTTTTTTTCTGTACTAATGGACTTGAGGCACAAAAATGTTAGTCTTAGTACACTGGCCTAATTACAGGTTGGGAAATGAGATTCTGCCTGCTGCCAGTAGGTGAGTTGTCTCGATTTGTCTGCTGATGTCAGGTGACATGCTGCGTGAGGATTTTTTCATATTGATATCAGGTCTGATCCATCTTTAAAGCAATAAAAGCCTTAAGCAGCATGCATTGCCCCAATGCCCAATGTGGTGCTCATCCTTTATGTGCTAATGATAATTAGCTACTTTATCTTTCTAGTAGGGAACTTTGATTTATTGCTTTATTAAGCAGTGAAATCAAAGATTGAAATGGTATCTATAGCATATAGCTAACCAGATTGTGAAAAATGAAACTATATGGTTTCAAATTTATGAAAATAAGTATTTCTCTTTAAATAAGTGCGGTAGTTTAATTCTTTAGACACCACTCTGATTTGTAGTTTATTGGTGATTATTTTTCTTCATTTTAAAGCAAATTGCTTTCCATAGGATGAAGTTGAAAAATAATGAATTGAATTCACATTACAAGCTACTGTCTACCAAATTGTAAATGAATATAAATGTAATAGGAGCATGCTATTAAAATCTTTTGCAAAAGGCTATCCTATATCATTGCAGTAAACAAATATATTTTTCAAGTCATCAGTTCATTTGATGTTTCTTAGCCTTTATTTTAAGGGCTTCTGTACCTACTGCCACTGCTGTCTCCAAATGTCTTAACGTGTTGTCACTTCAGAGCAAAAAATAATTTTGTTAGTTCATGTCATTTACTATAATAGTTGATTAATGATCTGCTTTAAAGCTAACAGTATTTTAAGATGTATTTGCTCTGGATAGGAGATCCTTTTCAACTTATTTTATACTGTCAGGGAGAGAGAGAAAGGGAGGTAGGGAGGTAGGAAAATGGGAAAGGCACAGGCTGTGTTCAGCACTAGCTTTGTTCTAAAACTTTTATTTCCAGTCAGTGTTCTTAGAGAGTAATTATCAATTGACAATCAAAAATGTGGAAGTTTTTTGCAAATTCCACCACTCATTAATCTGAGATGCTGTTGACAAGAACTGGAAATTTTAGAAAAATTGAGTGTTGCAGTAGGGAAAAATATTCTCTCACGTGATTTGGGCAATAAGGAAAGCTTAATTTCTGTGGTTAAGTGTTCTAAATCCTTACTAGAAACTTGTGATGTAATAAGGAAAAGAAGAAATTTTGTCATAGTGATGGAACAGAAGTTGCTCAGTGTAAGTGCAGATTTCTTGATTTGTATTTGTGTTAATAACTGTAAAATAAACCGAGGAAAATGTGCACTGAAAACCCCAAAACAAAACGTCTGTGTAGTACAGTTTTATGTGGAACAACAGCTCTCTGTAATGTATGGAGGAAGAAGCCCCAAACCAGTGTTTCTAGATGAATGGGAGGATCTAAAATCCATCAGTAAGGACTTCTTTAGTTGTTGTTCCTCCCCTCCCCATTATATAAGGTGGATAGCGATGGAAACAATCAGCACGGTTTCAACTGACAATTATTTTCATTTTCATTTCTGTCATTTCAAATTCTGGAAAAAGCCTGAACACATCCTTACTTATGTACGTTCAACCACTGACTTCAGCGTGAGATAAAGTTTAGTGCATGCTTGAATGCTCTCTTGAACTGCGGCCAAAAGCTGCTGCTGCTGCTGCTAAAATCAGTCCCAGAGGGAACTTTGCATCTTTTATTGCTTCCTTTTTTGTATACCAAGATGTAGGCTCCACCAACTTTTGGAAATATGGTAGGAGTTGATAAATGTTGCCTGCCTTGTTTAAAGGAGTACCGTAGAATTGTTGGATGACAGTGCATAAAGTACATGTTATCTTCCTTTCTCTCCTGTCCATATGTGCGCTCTTTAGCAATCATTACTAGTTGAGAGTGTAGAATGACGAGAGAATTGCTGAGCCACTGCATTTTGTTTCCATCTGCTGCAGGCACAGTCTGTAATTGTAAAAGGCATCAAAATAAAATGAGTTTAGGTGTTTTCCCCTATTCTTGGCTGCTTCGAGACTGTTCAGAAGCTTACTTCTTTCTTTGGTAGAAATCTTTATTCAAATGTTTGCTGAAGTGTGACTTGCCGTGAGCCTCTTTGTTCTTTTTGATGTACAGAGGCAAACACACACATACGTATACATCCCCCCCCCTCTTCTCAGACTACTGATTTAACCCTGCATATTTGCAGAGGAAACAAAGCTAAAGAAGACCAATGCACAGTATTTATAAAATGACCCAAATTAGCTCTACGTTCATCCCATTGACACTGCAGGTAGCCACTGATCATCAGTTGATTTCCTTTTTCTGTCTCTTGCAATACAATGTGCAATTTTTAATATAAGACTCTTGATGGAAAGCTATCATCAATTAAAACCCAAGGTGCTATCTATAAGAACAGCTCCAAATTATATTATCAGCTTAAGATGTATTGAGGGATCGTGACAAATGAACCACTGTTTTGAGTAAGTGCTTAATAATGTTTCCTTCTTTCTTTTTGGACTGCAGAGCTCTTCTGTATCTCCCTCAGCCAGTTTCAGAACAGCAGAAAAGCACAGAAATTCTACAGATTATTCTTCAGACAGTAAAAAACAGAAAACAGAAGAAAAGGAAATAGCGGCTCGTTATGTGAGTAAATTGTCTGCATTGTGCATTGTTGAACTTAAGTGTTCCTCTGTAATTTTACCCTGATTCCTTCTACATAACTAATTTTAAAATTGAGGGTCAAATTTTTAACAGGTTCTTGCTGGCTACCTCTAACGTCTATGTTGGATTAAAGGTTTTGGTGTGTATGATTGATAGTGTTTTTAACAATGTAAATACAAAGCACCTGGAAGCCATGTGGCAGTAGTGCTGAGCTTTACTTAGGCTGGGACTTGTTAGATATGAACTATAGTTTGGCTCCACTTCATAGTGCAGTGCAACTTTGGATGCAGATTTTCATCACCTGTCCTTGTCCACCAGTGTTAAAACTGGGAAGAATACTATAGCTGTGACAACCTGCAAAGCAGAAGCCCTGTAGGGGGGCTAATATATTCTAAATATTCTAATTGTATTAGCACATAAAGCTTTGTAAAAGTGAATGATACATTCCATATTTTTGAGCAGCCTTGCTATTTTTTCTTAATGCTTAAGAGATGTTGGGATATTAAATAAATGGTTTTTAACACATCGTGATTTGTCTTTGCAGGACAGCGATGGTGAAAAGAGTGATGACAACTTAGTAGTTGATGTTTCCAATGAGGTATACACAATGGTGTTTTTTCTACCTTATAGTAATGGTGGTGGGGGTGTCTTCAGTGGTTTCTGTGTGTATTGGTTTTATGACTAAGATTACAGCATTTGCCTTTTTAAAGGAACTTGAAATGCATGAGGGAATCCAGTTACGTCGTCTTTCTTTAGAAAACGAATCAGATCTAACATTTATTTCTACAAAGGACTTTTTGTTTCTCATATGAACAGAAAATTCTCTTGAGATATTTGAAGCCAGCACAGCACAAGATAGGATGCAGTGTCTAACAGTGTCTTCTAACAGTCTTTTCTTTCACTCTGGGCGTGAGTTCATTTGTCAGCTTTATCAGGTCTGCTAAGTGCATCAAACCTTTTCAGTCTGTCACTTAAAAAAAGGAGATTTACTTGCCTGTTTCTATATCCATAAATTTTTTTACATGATTTTTCATGGTTAATGGCATCAAATTTTAGAACGTTCTTTTAAAAAAAACGTTGCCCTTCCTTCATTATCAGTCTCGATTTTACAGTTGTATTGGCTAAATCAGTTGAGAATGGAAGGAAGATGTCACTTCCTATGACAGATCTTCATTCCAAAGCAAGGACTGCTCAAGACAAGCACTAGTGACTAGTATGAAATTTTTATGCTAACCCATGTTGCTGGTGTTTAGGATCCTTCTTCACCCCGGGGGAGCCCAGCACACTCTCCACGGGAAAATGGCTTGGACAAGACTCGACTGCTGAAAAAAGATGCACCAATTAGTCCGGCATCTATTGCATCCTCCAGCAGTACTCCTTCCTCCAAATCCAAAGAACTTAGCCTTGTAAGTGCTTCAAAATGCTCCTGACCCTTGGTCATACGCTGAAATGCATTCTTACTGGATTTTTTCTGGACACAATTTGTATTTCCACTATAAATATAGTGCAGTATGAAGCATCAATTTAAAATTAGTTTAATTTATGTCTTCAAGGGAGTTTAATAAAATAATAATGAGAAAGTACACAGGTGGTTTTTTTTTTTTGGATAGGAAGAGGTTTTCATTGGTGGTGTGGGTAAATGATAGATTTGCTGTTCTGAGAGATATTCTTCTCCTCCTCCATATGAAAAACTGTCATTCTGAGAATAAATAAAAGTACACAGGGGTTTCTTGAGCTGTTTTCCTCTGCTGTGGTTTATAGCAAATTCGGTTTCCTGCTTGGATGTGATTTGGTTGTTAGCTTTGTTTGAATTACCAGGCTATATACAACAATAATTCTTATTTTCTATCTAAAAAGTAATCTGTCATTTACAAGAGCCTTCCTTGACTTGCATCACAAATCATAATGCAAAAGAAAGGAGCTGCCTGCAAGGGGTGTTCTTTCCTTTCATATTTGTGACTGCACTTAATCACCTACCTGAGCTGCACAGTGATTCCCCTCTTAGTTCTTCACAGGGCAGGGAACATGATTATTTAAAGAAGCAAAATAAATAAAAAGAAATCTTAAAGTGAATGTTGTGCTCAGGAAGGGTGGTGGAACAACAGGTTCAGGCCTAGGAGTCGGTGATTTGTCTGATGACCAAGCTTGTCACAAGAGCGGCACTGCACAGTCCCTGACTTTATATTCATCATTGTCTCCATCCTGTGCTTGTAGCACCATGCCTGGGCATGAGTTGTCAGTCAGTTTGGGGATTTATTTTCCACCCTTCTTGTCAATCCAGCAGTGGCCTCTCACAGAAAATCATAGTCAAAATGGGAGCAGGTCCATGAGCAAAGCGAGACCACTGACAGAGTTCACATATGCTGCCAATTGTCAGATGGCAGTGATTTTCATTTACCTCATTCTGAATCGTATGGACACTACTGATGAAGAAAGCTGTGAAGTCTATAGTTAATTACCAAAACCATTCCATCTTTTTCGGTGTTTCTACAGCTTCTCTTCATTGCCAGGGACTGTCAAAACCCAAGCACATAAGCTAAATATCATTAATCACGTGCATTCTGGTTGTTGTCTCTTTCCAACCACTAGCTATAAGACTAAAATAACTCACAAACTGTCTTCCTTTTTCCTTTTTGGTGACCAGAATGAGAAATCTACCACTCCTGTGTCTAAATCAAATACACCAACTCCACGGACTGATGCCCCAACTCCAGGCAGCAACTCCACTCCTGGACTGAGGCCAGTGCCTGGCAAACCCCCAGGCGTGGACCCAATAGGTTAGTGTCCACGTACTTCAGTGGTGTGAAACAGACGCCATTTGTCCCTTGCCAAGCTCCCTTTAAATCTGCAGTGTCAAATCAGTGCCTTACACTTACTTGAATTGAGTGCTGAGCTGTTTCTTCAGTATTGTAATACAATGTATGTGTTTTGTTGTTGTTGCTGTTGTTGTTTTGTTTGTTTGGGATTTTTTGTTTTTGTGTATTGGGGTTTTTTTGTTGTTTGCCAAACTGGTGTTTCATCTGATAGGTCTAGAGTGCCTCTGTGACTTCCTTCTTTTTTTATCCCCTCTATAGCTTCAGGTTTAAGAACACCTATGGCAGTACCGTGTCCTTATCCTACTCCATTTGGTATCGTGCCACATGCTGGTATGAACGGGGAGCTGACCAGCCCTGGAGCTGCCTATGCCGGTCTGCACAATATTTCCCCTCAAATGAGTGCAGCAGCTGCTGCAGCAGCAGCAGCAGCAGCTTACGGGCGATCTCCAGTGGTAAGTGTTTGCCGTTAGTGCATTTAGTTTTGAGAGCAATGTATATTAAATATAAGACCTGTGGGTTTAACTCTAGTTCACTCTCTTTGTAGTTCAGGGAGTATACTATGGAGAACATGAATTAAACAGTCTTCCTTTGCCAAACTCTTACTTTAATACACCTTTTTGTTTTGCTTGGGGAAAACTATAGGTTGGTTTTGATCCACATCATCACATGCGAGTCCCAGGCATCCCTCCCAATCTCACAGGCATCCCAGGAGGAAAACCGTGAGTATCAAACATTCAGCTTTAAAAGTCAATCATGTGTTGGAAATTGTGTCCCCTTGCTGGTTGGAATTCCCCTTAGCTACTGAAAACTGTTGTGTGAATAGAAATAAATATAGCTATTCAACAAGAGCAGGAGAATTACTGTTTAATCTTAAAGTTACATTTATAAATTTGTTTTGAAGACTAATAGCAGTCAACAGGGACTGGATGACATAGAGTAAAGGAGACAAATGGAAAATGGAGCTGAACTTCAGATTTGAGTGGTTGATTGTCTATGGAAATGCAAACTGGAATGGGATCTCAGCTGTCCATCTCTACTGTACTCTGCTTCTCAGTTTAAAAAAATTATTGTTTTGTTCACAAAAGCCTTGCAATTACTTGCAACCTTAGCAGCCTGCTATAAGTGGTGTGCAGAGCAAGGAACACTGACATGTTTTGTTTGATTGAAAATACTGGAAAAATTATTGTATCATAATATTCAGATTCATCCTGTATGGAACGGACTGTAAAAGGTGACCTGCTCTACCGGGCTTCGCATGTTGTGATCCTCAAAAGAAGAAATACAAAGAGCTCTCTGCTCACATTGCTCTTGAGCTAGAGAGGAGAGAAACTAGAGCAGATCCACAAGCCGCATTGATCCAGATTTTATGTATGGGTCATCTAATTCCACTTCCTTCTGACACTTGTGGAACACTGTGACGAGTTCATCCTGCAGGGTGTGAAGGTCAAGGGATGTTTGTGTCATTCTTTCTCTAGCTCTTTTGTGGAGGAGTGGTTGGGGTTAGTTACACACTTGCATGTGTAAGTAAATGGATACATACCTGCCAGTGAGCTTGCACATACACAGGATTAATGGTTAATATGGTGACATAAGCAATCAAGCCTAGTGGCTGTAACTCTTCTTGTACATGTGTCACACAAATCAAACCAGGTCCAGATCTCTCAAACATCACAGAAGGGTAACCACCTTCAGTTGACTTTTCCGCTAATTTTTCCACCCTGTTAGGTGGCTGGGCAAGGGAGGTATGGAAATCGATGTACAGCAGCTTGCAGATGAGCTGCCTGCATTAAAAATTCTGTGGGGTACAGATCTTCATCCGATACATACCATGGGCTCTTACAAATGTCTTGACATAATGTTCAAATGTTTGCTGGATTTAAGTTCATCCCCTGTGGAGTCAATGGCCTGAAAAGAAGTGTGACGGATCTACTAGGCTTTGCTTGCTGTGGTTTGAGAAATGGCAATTGCAGGGATGCAGAGACTTACTTGCTTACAGCTCACTTATGCTAGAATTTAGGGGAATAAAACATGAGGTAAACTGAAATCAAATCAGTTCAATTCTGGTACATCTTCAAGGTTTTTGAATGTTGTTGCTGTGTTGATGTCCATTTTAAACATTTAAATGTAATTATCATTTGTCTACCATAGGGCCTGAAATTTTAAAATCTGTGGTTCTTTTAGCATGATTGCATTGACTTTTCTTCATCTTAAATGTAGTACTTCTCACAGCTTCCATTCAGGATTGTTACTTTCTCATTTACTTCTCCTTTTCCCTTAGAGGCAAAGTTGTATAAATTCTCTGCACTGTTGAGTGTCTTGAAATAGAGTGGGCATCATGTAGTACATCAGGGATCTGGCCCCTAATAAGTTTTCACTCTTTTCACTCTTTGCACTTTGGAAATACATCAACATATTGAGTATTGTGCAATATATAAATAGGAAAGGTGGCTAAAGGGAAAGGAAGGAAAAGGTGCTCACCAGGTGTTTATAGTGTCAGGTATTTGTAAGATATTTAAAGTACTTCAGTAAGCAACATGCAGTGCTAGTTCTTAGGGGGAAAAAAAAAAGGCAAGCACTCAATGACTACAAAATAATCACATGTGCTGGTATGGAGTAATGAATAGAGTGAGGATAATGTAAGATCTAAGATTTATTTCTGTAATTTTTAAATATGCTCTCTTGTGTTCATTATAAGCATGCTAAAAAACACTTTGGCTGATAAAGGTGTCATGCACTCAGTGCTCAATACGGCTCTGCGAGAGTGTGACTGTGTACAGAAATCAGAAAAGAGGGTTATGAATTTATGCTTGTTTTGATTTCAGATGACCATCAACTGCTTTTTTCAGTATCTTACTGCACAAACAGGAAGTAGGAAGATAATGCAGAAGATATTTCAGATTTCTGTGGTGATGATCAAGCCCTAGTTCTACTCCTTTAGGCAGTTTTCTTCTTCTAGCAACCGCGGAAGTCTGACCTACTGTTTCCTGAATGTATTTAATGTCAAAAACCAGAGAATGATGATATGATCTGTCGCTCAGACCTACCAGAACAAGAAACAGTGCAGAGTGAGAAAAGTGTCTAAAGCACTGGGAATAGGGCAAAAAAGATGAAAATGCCTTTGCATTTTGTCCCACTGACAATTATTGTTCTAGTGTTAATGCAGTATGAATCTTAACTGCCAAATTCAATAGTTGAATTCTGCATACTGCCTTCCTCCAGTGACTGAAGCATTAATTAAGGAAGTGAGCTTACAAAGTATTCTCATTAAATGATTTTTTTGTGAGCTCTTCTCATCCCACTATTGTGACAATGAATTTTTCATCAGTACTATGATGATTTTTTAGGTCTAAGGAAATTAAAACCTTCCATTAAGCGTACCTTGGTATGTGTAGGTGAAACCTCTTACAAAGTTTGTGCCCTTGTAATAGATGCAATGTGGTCAGGGAGCATCTCAGAACAAGACAATTTCGCAACCTAACTGTTCTCCCTGAAAAATATTTTGAGATAAAGCTGTTGATAGGTTATTTACAGGTGGCATAAGTGGCAGTCACACCACACGTTCTTTCTCAGTGAGAGCCCTGATTTTGGCAAGAGAAATTGGGATCTGTAGTAGTTGTGTTGGGTCCACCAAAACACATAAACAAATAAACAAATAAAACCAACAACAACAACCAACAAAAGAGGCAAATCCCAAACCAAAACCAACAGTAACAAAACCTGCCCAAAACGCAAAACCAACCAACCACCAACAACAAAAAAACCAACAAAAAATTCCATTCCAGTGCATTTTATCTGGTCTGTCATGTCAGCTGTCAGCAACTGTGCCTTGAGGACTTAGCTCTTTCGTGGTGGGTGGAGGTTTCACTGCACCCTTAGGTGCAGTGCTGAGCAGTTTTGCTAAAGGGACCTGGGACCCACCGTGCATTTGGGGCAGATTGGCAGCAGTCCAGCTGAAGCTGCCACATTACAGTCAGTAAAGTGAGCAACTAAGTGTCCCCTGGAATGCAGCTACCTGCCATGCTCTGCAGTAGCCAGCCAACTACTTCCGTCCTTCAGGAGGCCCTTACCCAACTTTTCTTCCCTTCTCTGCATGCAGTGATATCCCGATCCCCCCAGTTTAAGAAAGCCTATGCCCCAAAATAAGGAGTAGTGTCATATAGCCTTACTCATGCCAGAAATCATCATTGCGGGAGTTGTAAAAGATCATTTGATTGGTGCTTGATTTTTTACATTAAAAGATTAGTGATTAGCTAAGTTTATGCTTTGAGTGCCATGATATAGATAAATATTTCTTCTTTGCGTGATTAAAATACCTTAAAATATATAAGCTCAGTTCGTTAGAACATGGTGCTAATAATACCAAGGTCACGTGTTTGATTCCCATACGGGCCATTCACTTAAGAGCTAGACTCAAGGGTCCTTGCAGGTCCCTCTCAACTCAGATTAGTCTGTGAAATATCTGTGAGAAAGATTGCGAAAAAATTGAGCTGAGGGCACAATCTGAATGCCTGCAGTGGAAACACGTCTTTGATTCTATTTTGTTAAACAGGCTTGAAGAAAAACCCTTTAAATCACTCCCTATAATTTTTTTCCCCTCAGAGCATACTCATTTCATGTAAGTGCAGATGGTCAGATGCAGCCAGTTCCTTTCCCTCCTGATGCCCTCATCGGTCCAGGAATCCCTCGCCATGCCCGTCAGATCAACACTCTGAACCATGGGGAAGTTGTGTGTGCAGTTACCATCAGCAACCCCACAAGACACGTGTACACGGGTGGGAAGGGGTGTGTCAAAGTCTGGGATATCAGCCACCCTGGCAACAAGAGCCCTGTCTCTCAGCTGGACTGTCTGGTAGGTGAACAGCAGCATATGGCAATGAAACAAGATAGAAGGTTGTGTTAATATTGCAATGCTACAGCTTAGGGTGCGAAAAATAGTGGATATTTAAGTGCTAGCATGGTATCAAAGGTTGATATTACATTTGTAATTTTGGTGTTTCTTTTAGAACTGTGGTTGAAGTATGTTCCTTCCATACTTGTGGGGTTTTTTCCCTCCAATGACTCAAAACATTTTTAATATCCTAAAATTGTATTGGTAGGAGGAAAGATCAAAGACAGCACAGCAGATATTGTTTATAAACTTTGACATTTGTTGGCAGTCTTAAAGCTGGATATCCTATCATGCTTAAAATTGCTGTCTTAAAGCTGTATTCTCTGAGAATATTTGAAGATTGTGTCACATGTTTTGTGTCTATGTATGTGTATGAATGGCTTGCCCAATCTTAATGTGACAAAGATTAAAAATAGTATTAAAAATATCCCTGAGTGTTATTCACAAATTATTTGAATGTGCTAACAAGATGAACTATTGTTAGCAGCTTTTCTTTTGTCATTTACCAATTCTTGATAAGATGTGGCTGCATGTTACAGAGGGAGTAAAATGAGAACTGTGCATCATATGTAGACTTATAATTAATTGCTACACAAGTTGCTACACAAATGAAGAAAATTACCCAAATATTTTCCTCTGACATCTCCTAGATGGTGGCAGCAAGTCTCATTGGAGTGGGAAGGGGGGAAGTGTGCAGGGAATTTGGTGATCCCGCATGCCGAGAGGTTAATGTGCTGAAATAAACAGAGTATGAAAATGTAACTTTCTTCACCAGCTTCAAATACAGCTATCTTGAATTGTTTTGGACTAGGTTCAGGTCTTTGCATTTTGATGCTAATTAAGATTAAATATCTCTCACTACTGAATTTTGTAGATCAAGTTGAAGTACTTCCCTAATGTCATGTAATTTTCTGGCATTAATACACTTTATCATTGTCATAAGTATAAATGGCTCATTAAAACCAGGAGGGAATACAATACTTTTATGGATTTCTGCTCTCATGTTAATGCTGTTTTCTTTCCTCATGAGTAATCTCTTGATGGCTTCTGTCTCCACAGAACAGAGACAACTACATCCGTTCCTGCAGGTTGCTCCCTGATGGCCGCACCCTGATTGTTGGTGGGGAAGCCAGCACATTATCCATTTGGGACCTAGCAGCTCCAACTCCTCGCATCAAAGCAGAGCTGACATCTTCTGCTCCAGCTTGCTATGCCCTAGCTATCAGCCCCGATTCCAAGGTCTGCTTCTCTTGCTGTAGTGATGGGAACATTGCAGTGTGGGATCTGCATAACCAGACTTTAGTAAGGTAGGTCGACAGAACTGGATCGTCAGGTTCAATCACAGCCTTATGTGCACTTTTGCATATATATGCTGTTTTCTCCATGCATAGATGCTTCCAGTATTTCATTGTTTGGCAGCAGCCATGGTAATACCTTGACAAAAATCTGTATAAGTCTTTATAGGTTTTGAGACTTTCGTAATTCCAGCCCTGTTGAGCAGCCCATAACTATAATTCCCTAATATCAGCTGATGTTGACACTGCTGTAGATTCTTTGAATAGATGGTTTTCTTTGTTTCTGTGCAATACACTGCTCTATCTCTAATCTCTTTAATCAGAGATCCAGAAAAAATGTCTCAGGTACAGTTCTATATAAATTACTGCATTGCAGACTTAGCTTCCTAGAAGTGTGTGTTGCTGCTCAACAGTGATGTACAGTAAGCTAGGAGCCGGTCATACAGAGCTTCTTTGTGCACTGCATTGTGTGTATGTTTTTACATGTAATATATCAGTGTTGCATGTAAAGTCAGGCTTTTAATTCCTGATATTCCCCTTCAGACCACTCTTTTTTTTTTTTGAGCTTTGGTAACCTGCAGATTCTTCTTAAACTGAGGTAATTTTCCTGATCATGCTACATTCCTTTGGGGAGAATGAGTATTTTAAGTTGAACAGTGGGTATCACACAGTCATCAGCGAAGCTTTCCAGAGTACCTGACTCTTAAAGTGTGCTTTCTGAAATCAAAGTAGCCCTTGGCTGTCTAGCCTGATTGCTTCATCAATTCAAAAACTTACATGATTGTCCCAGAGTTTATATTAATTTGGGATTGGTATTGGAATCTACAGTACTGTTGTCTTCAATGGCTGCATGTTTGGGGCTGAAAGAAAAAGGAAGTATTTTGTATGCTTACTCAGAACTGACTCTTTCCAGTGCAAGAACATGCTGATCCTCTCTCAATATTTTCAGGCAATTTCAGGGCCACACAGACGGAGCGAGCTGTATTGACATTTCTAATGATGGCACCAAACTATGGACGGGAGGCTTGGACAATACAGTCAGATCCTGGGATCTCAGAGAAGGGAGGCAGCTACAGCAACATGATTTCACATCACAGGTTCAATCTCAGAAGCATTGGCATGTTAAGAAAAGTTTATCATGGGTTTTTAAAACAAGCACTTTTTTGGGGGGGGTGGTTTGTTTTTTTTTTTCTGAAAAAAAGTAGACTCTAAGAGAACTCTAAAGAATTTTTCACTTAGTGTCATACTCATTTTATTTAATGGGGCAACTAAATGTCTTTGTGGATTATGACTGTGTGACAGATTAGTACTTCTCCCATTGGAGAATCTTTTTATAAAACAAGTGCCAAATTAAAGTGTTTCTGTGTGCAATGTGTTTCCCTTCCTGTAGATTCAGGTTCAAAAATATTTTATGAAAATATTTTTAAATGCTGTCAGATAAGCTCGGACATTAACTTTTACTTGATTCAGTACTTCACTATTGCAGTTTTAATAGCATTTAATAGCATAGTTTTACTGCTGTGTTTGCATGAACTAATTTATCTTGATTACTGTAGGAATTGGATTATCATGTTTTTAAAACTGTAGTAGACCAATAATGTGTTTTTGCATAGCGTTAACAGTGTAGCAAGGATCTCAAGCTCATTCCTTTACTGACTGAAGCATGTGCTGTGCTAATTACAGATCTTCTCACTGGGCTATTGTCCAACTGGTGAGTGGTTGGCAGTAGGAATGGAGAACAGCAATGTCGAGGTGCTACATGTTACTAAGCCGGACAAGTATCAGTTGCATCTTCATGAGAGCTGTGTGTTGTCACTCAAATTTGCTCACTGTGGTATGCAAATCTTGATATATCAATGTTTTCCTTCCTGAGAAGTTCATTCAAAATTATCTTTAAATGAAAATGTAATGTAGATATGTAACTATAGGGTATAGTTAATAATTAGGTATTAAATTTTAGTATTAAAAGTTATTTAAAAAACTTACATGACTGCTTTTTGTACATACTGCTTATTTTGTGATTGGACATAATAATGCAACCAAACGAAAATGTTACTGTTCTTTGAATATGTGTGAATGCTTTTTTGTTATGATCAATCTGTTTCTTGAGGTGTATTCCTTGAAAACAAAATGCAGCAATAACATTTAAACAATCTGTTGCAGGCAAATGGTTTGTAAGCACTGGAAAAGATAATCTTCTTAATGCCTGGAGAACACCTTATGGAGCCAGTATATTCCAGGTAATAATCTCCCAAAAGCTGTTTTCCACATACATTACAGTGCAGTAGAGCTGCACATCTCAGGGTCTGTCAGTAGCTTAAGGAGTTTTCACATGGAAATGCAGCTAATTACTCTACTCCTTAAAGAATTTGTCTGTAATTAGAGAAAGATACGCTTTTGTCCTTTCTAATATTTCAGTAATTTAGCTCTTACAGTAAAGTAGCCCTTTAATACAAAATTGGTTTTAATACCCTTCTTTTTCGCCTTCTTGTACGTATTGCTGGAATACAGTACCCAAGTCATGTCTCCCACAGACAGCCCAAATCATGCTAACAAGAACACATCTCCCTTAAAGAGAAGCCAGAGGAAGTAGAGCTACTGCAACCTGGTGCATCCTGTCTCCCATCCACCTGCTATACACTTGTTGTGCATCCTCTTCCACTAGAGTGTCTTTTCCTATTTCTGTCCTCCCTGATAATGTGAATTCCTTTGTGTAAAGCTTTTGTCTTTTGTCTTGGGGAAGTAGTAAGAGGAGATACAGTTTATTCTGTGGAGTCTCCTTGTTTTATACCTGTGGATGGGTTGGACTTTGTACTACTTCTTCATGTGAATTTATGGTTTACAACAAAAAAAAAGAGGAAAGAAGATAGGTTTTAATTAATTTTTATGCAAATCCAATGCATAAAATATCAGTAAATGCTCATTCATTGTAAAGTATATAGAAAAGACTGCTTCTATTTGTTGGATTGATAGATTATCTTTAGGTCCATAACATTTATTTTCCTTTTCACAGCTGTTTTATCTTGTAACAGATCTTTTTGTAGAACAAATTTGGAGACATGGTCTTGTAACAAAAGTTGCCACTACAGTACTGATACTTAAATGAGCTTTTGGTGTATTACCAAAACTATAAACTCTTCCAATTAATCTTCAAGCCCTTCAGGATTGAAAGATTGGAAAGTCGTAATTTCTTTTTCTTTTTTTTTTTCTTTTCTTGTAGTCCAAAGAATCCTCATCTGTGCTTAGCTGTGATATCTCTGTGGATGATAAATACATTGTCACTGGCTCTGGGGACAAGAAAGCTACAGTCTATGAAGTTATTTATTAGAGACAAATCTGAATGCAGACAGAACTCCTTCTCCTAGCACTTTGCTGTGTATTCCTTTTGTTTTTTCTTTTAAACTGAAAACTTAAATGCTCATCACAGTTGTGGAATTTATTTTTACCTTCTTGCTATTGATTTGTGAATGTTCATTAAGAACTTGTGATACCAAATTGTCAGATCTATTTGGAAGAAGATGGAATAAGCATACTGAACAGTGAACTTGACTCTTTAATTATGTATTATAGCTGTAATGTATTTATTTTGTTTAAAGAAGGCTTTCTAACAATGAACTGACTTAATAAAGCTGTCTGGCCCGGCTTTAGTTTGAAAAATGCATTGTATACTTGTGTTTTTGCAGGTGGATAAATTGGGGATCTTGGAGAAGGATGTTCAGGAGATAGTTAAAGTTACATTAAATAGACTTGTAGTTTCTATTTAAAAAAAAAAAAAAACTTTGTTATATTTTTTAGTCCTGTTCTTGGATGAGACCTCTAAGTGTTATTACAGTATAATTATTTGGTGGGAAGATGCTGTATCTTAACTGTTTTAGACAGTCTTGGAAACTTAGGAAATTGCAAACTGTAGCCAGTGATCTACATGCCTGTGATGAATGGCAAATTCAGTTCACATCTAAATTAAAGTAAGAATGTGCTAATTTATATATTTGCAATGTTAATATAGCATCTTGTGTACAGATTTGTTCTCAATGCTTTTCTGTTGAT
The DNA here is from genome assembly GCA_013396775.1 of Cephalopterus ornatus. Classification (NCBI taxonomy): domain Eukaryota; kingdom Metazoa; phylum Chordata; class Aves; order Passeriformes; family Cotingidae; genus Cephalopterus; species Cephalopterus ornatus. Next base: position 53,528 of record VZRE01012990.1, read on the forward strand.
ATACATAAAGCATTTTGGTGTCAAGCTAGGTTTTTTAATATAAACACCTCTCTTTGTTATATTGTAGAGAGTACAATAAGTTGCCTCAGAGAATCACCTTTGTTACTTCTGGAAACTTTTGCAATGTTTCCTTGAAAATGGGGATATGTGTCTTTGGGCAATTTTTCAATTACAAGAGATTATGAAAAATATTTGATATGTTCTTTGGAAACTGCACTGAAATAAGAATGGATGCCTACCAATATACAAACTACAAAAGCAATGACCTCCAAGGTAGGATTTACAAGAGTACTCATTCCGGCATTCAAAAAGGAATGGATTCTCATTGGGATAAGGACTTGCTTTGTTCGCCAGCAGTTCAATCCAAGTCTTGATTGGATGTCCCTGAAAAGGACGCAGACTGAGCCATTGTGCCAGAGACAACGTGTTACCTTTTTATGTTGTTGTTGTTGCTGTTAAACTATGATCTGTGACTTTTTTTTTTTTTGAATGCTTTAAAAAAAATCTTTAAGTCTGTGGATCTGCTGATGTACAGTGCCTTTGCTGCTATGGATCAAAATCAAAAGACCCGTGTAGATAAATCTTATTGTATAAGTAGAAAATTACTTAATTTCATACTAGAAATGGATTGATGCTGCAAGTTAAAATGGACTGTTCATTGAAGTTCCAAATGTGGTAGCAAAAATGGTGTCTTAAGTGCTTAGTGTTTGATGTCATTAACAGTTTCGTAATACTCTACATTGTAGAAAGATTTTGATACTAAACTGTGTCATTGTACATAGTTCTAATGCATTGTATTGACCACCAGTACTTCTATAATGGTAGATTATTGTTTGTGCATTCAGACTTTTAAGCATTAAAAATAAGTAACTTCTAAGATGCATTTTTCTTTCTTTTCCTCCCCTCACTCATTCTTAATATGTGTGATAATCTCAGTTATGTGTGCAGAATGCTGTCCATAAGAACAACAGCCATTCAGTCACAGAACATGCCACTACAGATACTTTGTGTTTTTGTCACTGAAAGACAATGTAGAGTTTCATCTGAGCTAGTGAAATCAATGAATTTATACTTTTCCAAGTTACTTTACTGCAGTGATTCTGAACTCTTGGAGGCATTAGCCACAAGACTTTGGCCGGGTCATCTGGGAGTTTGCCACCTCCCATTTGTGTAGTTTTCTACCTGACATAAAGCTTTATGTTATCCCATACCTTGGAAAGGGTGAAATTGGGGACCATTGCTGTTCACATGCCTGCTGGAGTGTGTAGAGCTCAGCAGGATTTGGGGAGTAGTGTTGCACTGCAGCACCACACCTGGCTTTCCCCATCCAGACCTAAAGTCTGTTCATGCCCATAAGTAGACTTCCCCCTACTACATTTGTGTTCAGATCAAGAATTTAGCCCAGCTGCTGTGAAATTAGGGCTCAGGTTAAAGTGAATTAGGGCAAATTAATTTATACACTATTGGGAGGTGGGAGGCAGTGGGGGGAGGAAATTATGCTGTCTGTAACAGGAAAAATGGAAATGGAAAAAATCTAAGGGAAAGATGGTATTAAATCATTGTCTCATAACCCATTTCTGAAAAGTGATATTGTACATGGTGGAAATTCCCAGGCATGCAAGCCTGTTGTCTTGTGATATGCCAGCCCATCTTGACTGCTGGTACATGAACCCAAGCTGAGAAATGTTTTGGGGTTTTTTGAAATGTCAAAACAAGTTGATAGAGTCATTTACCTTTACTGTGAGTGATTGGGTAATACTTGTTGATGGAGGAGACTAGAGGTAAGTTTCCTCCAGAGCTATCAGTTTCCTTAGAGTTAACGGTGAAGAGTTTTCCAGTTGTCCCCCAGAATAATGTATGTTTTCACTCATATTGAGGTTATGTGCTACTTAATACAATAATGCTCCTTAGAAGTAAACATGGTACAGATATACTCTGTTATTATTTACTCTTGTCTGAAGAAACATAATTTACCTTTTACAAACATGATGGAGACACCTTATCTTTTCAAAAGCATTCAAAAATTTAAAAGGCTAGAGAGTACTCCATTTACTAACAAAAGAGAAATGACCTACTTAATATTTGCAGAGGGTATTATATTTTTATGTAGTACTTCAAGCATGAGATTACTTAAAACATCTAACATAAAACATTCCTTTAAAAAGAATAAAACATTGCATACACCTGAATTTGTACCAGAGCTAGTTTTGACAGCAGAGTAATATATTTTTAGAGCAGCCCACCATATATCTGCTTATTAATGTGTGTATTAATGGCTTGTAAACAGTCTAGGAATTAAATGCGTTAATCCAGGATTACTGCAGTTAAATGTATAGCCATGCTAATTTTTTCCCTTCAGAGCTGAGTGCAAGTGAAAGATGGTACAGAGCAACTTTCTGGTTTTCAGTTATCCATACATAGGGTCACCTTTCTTTTTCATTCATTAGTTTCACTTGCCATTGCACAGCACAATTTTGTGTAAAATGTTTTTTTTACAGCTGTGTGTTGTGCCACAAACATGTGGCCAACATACCATACTCCAAGGTACAACCATTGCTTTCTCTCTACTCTTCGCATCTCAAATTTTGTTTAGTGATTTATTAGGAAAGACATTTCTTTTTAATTTTTTAGATCTTTTCTGACTGGCCAGTATAGCCAAGTTTAAGAAGAGCACTTCCCATCAAAATGGTATTTTCCAAAGATAGGCAATTTTAAATTATATTTCTCCTGTTTGTTTTTAGCCAAAAGTGATTTCTCTCTCCTATTCCTTAAGCTACTCCATTAGATAAAAAGAAAATACGATTTATTTTACCAGCTATGGTTTTCCTGTATGAGGGATTTTTAAGTCTGTGCTGGAGTCGTACAAATTGGATTTTGTGTTTTGTTTTAACTCTGATACCTGAAGCACACAGGAAATTCCTTCTTCCTGAAATGTTGATAGGTGTGTGGGAAAAAGAGAAAAGTAGCTGTGAAGGTCTACATATGTCTGGACTATACAGAAACACAGGTCAGATTCTTTACACAAATGAGCTCTTCTGTGCTACAGACAGCAGTGCTCCCATGGTTCACACAGATGAAAATCTAGCTTACCACAAAGAGGACCAAATAGACCCATTTGGACTGGTTTGGGTATTGGGTTTTTTCTGGGGGTAGTGGGTTCAATTTTGGGGGTTTTTGTTTGTTTCTTTGTTTTTTGTTTGAAACAGTTTGATCCTTTGAGCCTCTTCTGGTTTTCTACTAGCATGTTTATTTGTGATTATCCCTACTGAGGCGATTAGCTTCTACTCAAGAATGTATGCTGTGAAATAAATAAAATAAACTCAAGTCCCTGTATGTGTGCAGGAGTCAGGAAAATCAAACCAGTAGCTTAGGCCATACTTCATTGAGTATACTACATCTTTGTGGCACCAAATTAACACTGAATACAGCAATACAAAACCACTTTAGAACATCAAGTATGGCTACTGAGAAAAATGTTGCTTTGAATTTTTCAGCAGCTCATCCAGAGAACTGCTCTTATATGGGGTATGTGGGAGGGTAGTTGCATTCAGTACTGGAAAGCTTTTCTCATTCTAACATTTTTCAGTGACCACAGTTGTGTTAAAGAGGGTTGTGCAGTTTGGGCTTGATGTTCAGCCAGCTGGTTCTGCCATATATTTATATGAGTTCCCTTCCCAAGCATAGCAGGAGATGAATCCTGGAGTAGTGTGCTGTAGAAGATCGTCTCTGACAAGCTCTTAAATAATGCACCTGCCACATCTGCTTTGGACCAAAGAGTTACTGAACATAGCCCTAGAGATTTCACGTTGCTTACAGTATTTGGACTACAGCATTTCCACTGCACAGCAAGAAATTTTTATGTCAAAACCAATAAGTGTTTTACCAAATGATTTTCTGTCCCAGTTACAAGGAAACAGTATTATAGTGCATTTTTTATTATTAAAAATGGTGTAGTCTGACGTTTACAACATGTCCATAAACCTGCCATCGAGTGCAAAGCAGCTCTTCTGTGGGGTCACTTGGACTCACATCGTGGTTACATTCTAAAATGTTGTTGCAGAAATACATTTTTCCTCATTTTGGCATACAATGCTATTGTATGTATAGTGTACAAATAAAGGGAGAGACTGTCTAGCAGTTATGTCTGTATCTGTGGTTTGGATTTAACTGATTACCTCAGAGTGCTAAAATACATCTATCTGAAAGGTAAAATCAGTAAGTACAAACATTTAAGGATTTTTTAAAAAATTCTGCTGTTCTACAGTAATTATATTGACCCAAACTGTCTTTTAATGTCATATCAGGGTAAGCATCTATATTACACCTTCTTTTCAAATAAAAGAAGGGGTGGAGGAATTTAAAGTTAATCTTTACCTTTCAATCAAATCTGTTCTTTAAAAAATACCCCAATGCTAGTGCTTGAAGGAGGAATTATCTTCAATTTATTTTCATTATTTTTGAAGAATTTTGTAACAAATATGCTCTAGCACAATGGACAGTAATGCCATAAATGGAAATAGGTGATACAGCTGCAATTAGAAGCCAGGATTTTGGCATTGAAGAAAAAGTCAGTATGTTTTGGTGGTCAAAGGTGTTACCTCATTTTCTTAGCAAAAGGAATATGGAGTTTTGGCTGTATATTGGAATGCATTTGAATGTCTGTCCAGTATGGTTTAGAGAAACTTCTACGGGTTTCAAAAATTCTGTCTTGATTTTTTTTCTTACTGTAATTTAGAATGCATTTTAGAAAAAAATTATGCTTAAGGACGAGGGCAAGAGGTGCTATATGGAATGGGTTGCTTTGCTTCTGATTCCAGCCTGTGCTCTGTGCTGACTGGCATCTAGTGAAATGATTTGCATGAGCCCTGTGTAAAGTAGGTTTATGTTCTTGTGCATGAAAGGCATTATCTAAAGGCTAGCTATCTGTTATTTAGAAAAATTTGTCACAGCTGTATTGAAATATAGGGAGACATTTTCTGTAGGGAAAAGAACAAGGAGGATCTCTGGGGAATCAAGCATTTCAACCCCTTATCAAGCACTGTAAATGTGCAAATGAGGCAGTTGCACTGCTGTGTTATTAACTGCCAGTCTTCTGCTGAGGTGGGGAGAAATAAAAATTCTAAGATATATGGTATCAAGATAATAGACTTCCTTGTGTTTCAGCATGGCTTTAAAGTATTAGGTATGACGTTTAATGTGCATTCATTTTAGGATAAATAAACACAAATCATCTTGTGATAATAATGATGGCATGGCTGGCCACCTTACAAAAAAAATAGCATTGAAATAATTATAGTTACCAGGCATTCTCCTCTCCAACACATGAACCAGTATTATCCAAAAAAATCTGGTCATTTTACAGTATAGTCTCCTAAGTGTTAATATTTCACTGAAAATATTTTTTCCAAAGTAACATTAATGACATCCTCCCATTTCCCTATGCACACATCTTTGCCTGATTAAAAAAAATCCCACCTTCATTGCAAATTAGCTTATTTCATGCAGCTATTCATCAGAAGAGCTTCTCTACGTCATATCAATTTTAGGTTTTTTGCGGGTTGTATGTGACTCTGCTGCTATTTTCTCACTCCTTCCTCCCCCACTGAGAAGCTTCTTGAAGCTGGTGTTCAGTACTCAAGAGATGCTCTTGTTTGTGGCTTGGTCTTGATCTTGGGGGTCGCTCAGTGAATGGGAATGGAAAGTGTTCACAGGATTTGGCTGGCTGTAACAACTGCTGTGACAGCTGTTACCGACTCACTTATGCCTCCTCCTTCCTCTGAGCAGTCTTAAATAGATGCAGTAGGAGCAGTCCTCTGTGTAGCTGACCTTTCTGCTTTACCTGGTTTCACAGGTGCTCATCATCTGGAAATGACAGAGGAGGAGAAGGAGCTGGGAGTCCTAGCTAGGCTCAGTGTGCCAGTGGGCGACAGCCATGAAAAAGACAAATGGGATACAGGATATGTCAGAAGAGGCATTTACTGCAGAGATAGGGAAGTATTGCTGCCATTGTACAAGGCACTGGTGAGACCTTGCTTGAAATAGTGAGTACAAACCTGATCACCTGTGTTCAAAAATCTTAATTGAAAATGGGACTGATAGGGAGAAGGGCCTACCAGGCAGACTGGAAAAACAAGAGGATGGAGAACTTACCATGTAAGAAAAGCCTGCATCCTTTTAATCTTACAAGGTGGCAGACCAAGAGCAGATCCAAATGTCGTCTGAAAATACTTCAAATGTCTATTCATCAAGGGTGAAATGGCATTACAACTGAAAGAATAAGCTACCACAAAAAAAAAAAGTGTAACCTGGAATTAAAGAGGTTCCTGTTAAGAGCAGGGAGACCCTGCAAAGGATATCCAATACAGAGACTGCAAAGAAAAAGCAAAGTGCTTTTAAGACAGAGCACAATACATTTATGAAGATATGTGTGTGATTGCAGGGCACTGGCATCCATAGCCCATAAATCTCCTCCAATGCTTCCTACGTGCTTGACCTACATACATAAAGAATATATAATGGTAGTGGAATGAAAGGATGTTTACTTTGGAAAGAAGTTTGGTAGGTGAATAGAGTGGGAGAAAAGGGCTGTCAAACAGAAAACACTCAATCTGAAGTGTTTCTCTGCAGATGAAAAATGAACACTTTTCCTTAGGTCTATTTATTACGATACTGCTTATCTAAAAACAATAGTTAGAAAGAAAACAGCACGTTATTCAAAGTCTAATGCATTGTGCTCTGGACTGCTTAGACTCACTGGTTTGTACTCCATCAGCCCAGATAGATGATCTGGTTTCTTTTATAAGTCAAAGTGTTTGGATTTTGAGTTTGGAGAAATGACAGATGCCTCTCCACATCTGTCATGGGTCTTGTCTGTAGCACTTGGGTTCAGTGGAGTGTCCCAAACTGCAGCTGTGCAGACTGATAGCTGTAAGCTGCTCAGAATAACCTCGAGGGAAGAGAGAGAAGATGATCTTGGCTGCACAGGAGGGAGGCAAGATGATTGTAACTTGGCGTAGTCAGTCATACTAACTGCTACTGTGCAGTGCTGTGAGAGATGTGGTTTGAGTACAAAGATTGCCAAGGATCCCTTCGCTTACCATGTCAGAAAGAGTAGGAGAAAATGGTATTATAAGGCAAACTGTTCCATGTGAAACCCAGGCAGCATTCTGTCACCAGACTAAATTTTACTAGCTCTGGTTCCAGATCAGGCATTTCTTTTCATAATGCAAAAGGAAAATTTCATGAGCCTGAGACAAGTATTTGTATACTTCAGTCTGGGTATGCCTGCAGCTGGAAGAATGTGAATATGCATGTACAGGCTTGATGGATCACTGTGAGAGTTGTAGCATATCAACTAACTTATTTTCTGTTTTGTTTTGCCCCTTTTCCAACATAGTATTTTCTGAACGTGAATTTCAGTCCACCAGAGAAATCATTGTTGACCATCCTGCACAGCTTTCTAAAGAACTTGTTCAATGTATTAATGTGCAGTGGTAACAATGTGAGAAAATAGTGAACTGAGTTCTATGTGGCCTCACACCAGTTTTAAGTGTGAAGGAAAAAAAGTCAGATGCAATTGAAGTTAGGTATCTGGTGGAATGGTACGCAACTGGAATGTAGTGGCTTGGTAGGGGAGCACCCTGAAGAAAGGCAACAAATCGCTGCCTGAATTTTGCCTGAAAAATGTCTGCTGTTCTTATGAAAATCTGTACACCCAAAACCCCTCCTCCTTCCCTTCTGCTGGAAGGTGCACACCTGGTCTCAACAAAGCACCCTGCTGATTTTTGTAAATGACCAGTTATTTGAGTCACTAACATTTCAGTCTCTCAGGCCAGGATGGATGGAGCAGCTCTGAGCAGCCTGGTCTGGTGGAAGGTGTCTGGTCCACAGCCAGGCAAGGTGGGGGTGGATTGGAACTATATCATCTTTAAGGTCCATTCCAACCCAAAACACCCTATGATTCTATGATTGTCTCAATGAATCCCTCAGGAAAGTAATTTTGTCTTTTACTCGGTCGCTTACTGATAATATTTTTTTTTCACATGAAAACAACCATAATGTTTGGTGTAGGCCCTTCAGCTTCTTGTGACATCTCTCTGTTGTGTTGAAACAAAGTCTCTCAACAGATTGCCAATTTCTGGGTTTCCTATGCTTGAAATTCAACAAAAAAACCCCAAAACAACCAGCCAACCAACCAAACAAAAAATTTTCATTATTGCTTTTTCTTTTTGTAGCATAATTGAACAACAGACAGTTGATTTCCTTAAGAATGTTACTGAATTTATTCAAAAGATATGTCGTTGAAGGTGAAACAAAGTATTTCAGTTTTCTGCTTTTTACCCTACATCTCCACATGGGCCCTAGCCCAGTGTTGGTTTCTGGCAAGATATTTCTTAGAATAAAAAAAATTAGTTTGTGTTCCAGATTAATTGTTTAACCTCCTCAGTCACAGTGTGTATGCTGCACAGTCCTATTTACTGGCCTAACTGGATGAATCTCGTCCTTCTGTTATTGGTCTTTTGCTTTGTTTTGCAATGTTTCCTTAATAAATAAGAGGTTTTGTGTCTAAAGGAGAGCACCAAAGAGGGTGAAAGGACTAGAGCACATGACTTAGGAGGAGTGACTCAGGATGCTGAAAGACGATACTGAAGGGTGACCTCAATGCTGTCTACAACTTCCTTGTGATGGGAGCAGAGTGGAAGAGACTGATCTCCCTCCTGTTCTCTGATGATTGGATGCAAGAACATGGCTTAAAGCTCATCAGGGAAAGTTCAGATTGGATATTAGTAAAGGGCTTTTCACTGAGAGGGTGGTCACTGGAGCAAACCCATAGGGAAGTGGTCATGGTCCCAAGCCTGTGGGTGTTACAGAAGTTTTTTGACAACATTCTTAGATACAAGTTTTAACTTTCAGGTTGCTCTGTAAGGAGTCAGGAGTTGAACTTGAAGAATTTCATGGGTCCCTTCTGACCCATGAAATTCTCTGATTTAAACTTTAGTAAAAAAGTTAGAAAAAAAAAAGCTCCCAAACAACCCAAAAGATTATCAAAAAATGTTTTTCCTTCATGGAAAACCTAAAATAATTGATACTACTTAACTTTTTAAATTGAAATTCAAATTTTAGACAATTTTTAATGTGGAAGCTTTCTCATGACTCAGAACTCTTTCTTCTGAAATTTTGAGCTCATTTCCTGCATGAGAACACCCTGGTGTCAGAGACTGAAATGGTTAATAGCTTAAATATTGTTAAGATCACCAAAAGACTTCTGTCAAACTGCTTATCCAGCGAAGCCCACCTCTCCCTGTATATGCATACTGTGAAAGGCCCTTCCAATAACATAAGGGGGTGCTATTGTCCATCTATCCCAGGTGCCCAGGGACGAGCATACCTGAAGCTACAAACTGGATTTCCAGATAAAGGAAGAGGCTGATAAGAGGCAAATGCTGCCATGTGGGATAAACCTTCTTACCATGCCAATGTCCTCGCTTACATAATTACTTACATAATTAATGAAAGAGGTACCAGGTTAATTAAAAAGGCCTTCAAGGCCTGGGTCAATTAATTAATGGGACAGGAAAACAGGTGGTGTTCGCTTCAGTTCCTGCAGTAGCAAGGATGAATGAGGAGAGGAGTAGGAAAGCCTATCTTACCAATAGGTGGCTAAAGGATTGGTGCCATTTCGGTTTTTTTGACCAGGGGGTAAATTCTGTGGTACCTAGCCTGCTAGAGTCAGGTGGGCTTCATCTGTCTAGTAATGCCTTAAAGCATCAGGATTTTTTC
>VZRE01012993.1:0-16416 GCA_013396775.1 Cephalopterus ornatus
GTGGGATCAAGTGCACCCTTAGCAAGTTTTCCAAACACACCAAGCACAGTGGTACAGTCAACACAATGGAGGGAAGGGATGCCATTCAGGCTTAGAAGATGGGTCCATGTGAAGCTCACAAAGTTCAACAAGGCCAAGTGGCACCTTGGGGCTGGCAAACCCAAGCACAAATACAGGCTGGGCAGAGAATGGATTGAGAACAGCCCTGAGGAGAAGGACTTGTGGGGGTTGGCGGATGAGAAACTCCTCCCGACCCAACAATGTGGGCTTGCAGNCAATGTGGGCTTGCAGTCCACAAAGCCCACTGCATCCTGAGCTGCATCAAAAAAAACTTGGCCAGCAGGTCGAAGGAGGTGATTCTGCCCCTCTACTGTGCTCTCACGAGACCCTACCTTGGAGTTCTGCATTCAGCTGTGGGGCCCCCAGAATACAAAGGACATGGACTCGTTGGAGTGAGTCCAGAGGAGGGTCACAAGAATGATGACAGGGATGGACGTCCTCTCCTGTGAAGACAAGCTGAGGGTGCTGGGGATTATAGAGCTGGATGAGGCAGGTTCCGGGAAGACCTTACAGCACCCTTCCGGTGCCTGAATGGAGCCTACAAGAAAGCTGGAGAGGGACTTTTTACAAGGCCATGTAGTGGCAGGACAAGGGGGAATGGCTTTAAACTGAAAGCGCACAGGTGCAGATTAGATAATAAATAGAAATTCTTCACCATGAGTGGTGAGGCACTGGAACAGGTCACACAGAGGAGCTGTGGATGCCCCACCCCGGAAGCGTTCAGCCCAGGCTGTAGAGAACTTTGAGTAACCTGATCTAGAAGAAGGTGTCCCTGCCCATGGCAGAGGAATTGGAACTAGACAACCTCTAAGGCCCCTGCTAATCTGACCCATCCTATGATGATTTTATGATATTCTTACCTGTTCCTATGACCTAAACAGACCTCTGAAAGATTAACTGAATGACAGTGCTGAAAATTATTTCTCTCATTACTGTGAGACACTGAAAAGTTCAACTAAGAATAATTATTGAGAATTTTGTAAAAGTACAATTTCTACAAATGTTTCATATATGTAACTTTTACAACCCAAGCATACAAAATGAGGAATGGCTAAATCCTATTAAAATCACACAGAAATTAAACAGTGAAGTGCATACTTTGTTTGTTTTTAACTCTAGAAGAAGCTGCCATTCTAAGGAGTTGCAAATTCATAGCAAAGTTTGATCCTGTATCTCCTCAATCACCTTCAAACTTCCTTTGAAATGTTTAATATGCTGATAAGCAAGAAAGAAAATTTGGGAAAATCTGTATTAAAGGGGATGAATCAGTCTAGAGTGAAGCTACTTGAACTTCTGCTTTTATACTTACCCAATATACTGCAATGGGTGGCTTTGATGTATAACAATTCTACAGGTTGGACAAGTGTTGTTTTCCTCCAAATATTTCACTAGGCAGCTTCTACAGACTGATAATAAAGACATTCACAATTAAAAAGTAATAAAACTAGCACAATAAAAGTTTGTTTTTCTGAAGTCACAGAAATGAACCTTACTGGAATTTACACAAAGTTCCTTTTTTTTTGCATCACATATGCATGATGTTTAATCATGCAGAATACAGTTTTCATTATCTTTCATTAACTTTTTTCATACAGGAAACTGTAAGGCATTTGTGCCTATACAAAACCTTCCTAATACAGCGCACAACACATGGTCCCACTCTTAAAATTTACTAAAACAATTTCTAGCAGCTCAACATTCAGTTTGCACAGCCAACATTACAGGAACTGTACACCTTTAAGATACTAAGCATATTTGCTTTAACCATGGTCACATACAGAACAAATGTGTGTGGTGGCAATGAACCCAACGCAAAAAAAATATTCCAAAGCTGAATACTTCTTAAAAGAACAGAAAACTTTCAGAAAACGGATAACCAAGTGTTATTTTACTTCTAACTTTCACAGAGTACACTACAGTTAAACTTCCACTGGAAAAAAAAAAAATTACATTAGCAGACCTTTAGTATTAGTAAAATGGCCTGGAAGGAACTGCTAAAGTACTCATTCGTTATAAAGCTGCATGCTTTCAGAACTCTTTCCATATGCATACACATGGAAACTCTCCTCTGTCCTGCCAAAAACAGTACCCATAAAATACACTACTACTACATGATATCCTGACTCACTTGAGGTTACAACTCAAAAAGTTGGAGGTGAAATAAACACGGAGGGATAGCTTTTTCTTGAAGAGCAGCAGTTTATTAATGCACTTACCACATAAAATGAAAGAATTTCTGTAGCTATAGTGCCATCTACCTCCCAAACAAGATTACAGTACAATTAAATAACACCTACTAATAAAAAAAAAAAAAGTAACAGCAACATTTAAAGTTTGCATTGTGCTTTGTATTAGCCACCTAGGATGACAGCACCGTGGCTGGCAGAGGTCTGACAAAGCCTCATAGCTTTGCATACTACACACAGATCTTGCAGAGCAGTTTGTTCCAGTGGAATGCCAGAGCAGTAGACCCATTTGCAAAAGTGAAGCCAATCCCAAGTCTCACCAAGTTGATGAATGCAGAATCTGACAGTGGAAGCAGGGACAGGTATCCTGGAAGGAGTATGGGGATATTGCTAACTCGTGTAGGAATGGGGTCAGGAAGGCCAAATCATAGCTGAACATGAATTTGGCAAGGGACATGAAGAGTAAGAAGGCCTTCTACAAGTATGTCAGTCAGAAAAAGAAGTTCAAAGAATGTGTAGTCCCCAGATAAACACGACTGGCAAATCAGTAACAATGGATGAGGAGAAGGCTGAGGTACTCAACTGTTTTGCCTCAGTCTTCCCTGGCAACCTCTCTTCCCACACCTCTCGCATGGATGAGGGAGTAAAGTCCCTTCCACTTTAGGAGAAGATCAGGTTCGTGAACACCTGAGGAGCCTGAATATGGATAAATCTGTGGGACCTGATGAGATGCCTCCCAAAGTCTTGAGGGAGTTGGCTGATGTAGTTGCCAAGCCACTCACAGCGACAGTCATGACGATAGTCAGGTGAAGTCCCTGGTGACTAGAAAAAGGGGAACATTGCACCCACTTTTAGGAAGTAGCAGAAAGGAAGGATGACTCTGAAAACTACCAGCTTGCCAGTGTCACCTCTATGCCTGAGACGATCACAGGACAAATCCTCCTAGAAGCAGTGCTAAGGCACAGAGGGAGGACAGGGAGGTGCTTCGGGACAGCCAGCACAGCTTCACCAAGGGCAAGTCCTGCCTGCCCAACCCGGTGGCCTTCTGTGATGGACTTACTGCATCAGTGGACAAGGGAAGAGCTTACAAATGTCATTTACCTGGACTCCTGCAGTGACTCTTGACAAGGTCCCCTCCAATATCCTTCTCTTTAAGCCAGAGATATACGGATCTGATGAATGAACTATTCAGTGGATAAGGAATTGGCTGAACTCAGTTTTTACGAAATTTGGCCCTGTCCATCCAGAGGACTGGCCTCAGTCCTCCGAACGAGTCTCACCAAGGGACTCAGGAACTTCATGTACTACTGAAGAGACTCTGAATGGCTGAAGGTCAAAAAATTAGAGAAAAATGAAAAAGGAAAGAAAACTGTGCTATTCTGAGTAGAACAGAACGAAAATTTCAAAGTGGTGTAACTCTGAAGAGAGTTCACTATCTCAACAGACACAGAAATTTCATGACAGATTTTGCAAGGATTCTTTTCCAGGAACATATATTATTAGCATCACCATACACAATACGAACAGTGCCAACGTGTATGAAGTTTTTTTGTGTAGACAGGGCTGTGTGCCTTTTCTCACAAAACTGTAATTCTACAGGACACACAGTGAAACACTATTCAAAAAATATCATCTGTCAAAATAAGAGAGGCACAAGCCAAAAAAACCCCCAAAAAGCAGAAGCAGAAGGTAGTAAGGTGCATCCTCTGGTTTTGGAAGCAAGCACTGCAGCACTGTGGATTAATCTACAAATTTCTTCCATAAGCAAATGTAAGAAATGGTGCAGATGATGTCAGCTGAGGGGTATTTATAGCATTTTGTTTTATTTTAAAGAACAACAAAAAATTACCCCCTAGCTCTGTGTCAGCCACATTAACTTGTTGTAATACTGGTTTTGTACATAATCTTCTTAACAGCAGCAGCATAGAAATTCTGGTAAAACTAACCTAGTTTTAAGGATCTCGCTTTGAAAACAACACTATGGAAATTAAGACGTGAAACAAATGCAGAAGGGACACAAGACACTGATGGCTGCATCCAGCTCTGGGGCTCCTAGCACAAGGAAGGACATGGACCTCTTGGAGCAAGTCCAGAGGAGGGCCATAAAGTTGATCACAGGGATGGAGCGCCTCTCCTGAAAGACAGGCTGAGAGACTTGGGGTTGTTCAGCCTGGAGAACAGAAGGCTATGGAAGCAGCCTTCCAACACCTGAAGGGGGCTACAAGGAGAGCTGGAGAGGGACATCTTACGAGGACATGTTACAATAGGATAAGTAGGAATGGCTTTAAATTGAAGGAAAGAAATTTTCACTGTGAGAGTAATGAGTCACTGGAACAGGCTGCCCAAAGGAGTTGTGGATGTCCCATCCCTGGAAGCGTTCAAGGCCAGGTTATATAGGCTTTGAGCAACGTGATCCAGTAGATTGGAATTAGTCTCAATAATCTTTCTATGGTTCTTGGAATCATAGAATGAACCGATCTACGATCCTATAATCCTATGAGGATACCCGAAACAACATGAGATGTGACAAGAACAACAAACTCACTAAAGCTGATAACAGAGCTTCTAAATGGAATATAATATAATATTCTATTAATATAATATTCTAAATGGAATATAATATATTATATTATATTATATTATATAATCACTAACCAATCATGTCCACTGCATTTCCCCTTTTTTAGACATACTAGGTGAAGAATAAGTCTGTTGAAACTTTTCATGTTATGATGAAGACAGTGTCACCAAATATTTCCCTTCCAAGAAAATTGAGCACTGTAAGTCATCCAGATAATTCAACAACATATTAGCTTTGTGATACAGTAATTTTAAAACATGAGACGCTTTTCAAGGTTCTAGGCCACACTTAACTGATATGAAATCAGAAATTTACAAAGTAACCTAACAACAAACACCTACCCTATCACAGTATTTTGGAACATAAGCTTACTTCTCGGGTACCACACAATATACTTATTCTTTATCCATAAACTACGGCTGCTTTCTGCAGAGGAACAGGAGAGTGAGAGACACTCAGAAGGCTCCAGGAAGAGAACATACACAATGTCAACTGTGACAAAAGAGAGAAGTAGGTATTCCACATTCCTTCAGCACGAAGACAGACTGCATTCTTAAATGCTTACGTTACCACTGTGTACGGCCTCAAGTTTGTGCAGTACAGTTTTAATGTTCCCTTCATTTGCTTTGATAAAGAAGCAAATAATCTGTTAAAGAAAAGCAGCGTCTAGTAAAGCACACACTATTTTGGCTGATGCACAATAGATTTTTTTAATTTCAACTGAAAAGCATTACAACATGTTGCATATCAAGTTGTTGTTTTTTTTTTTTAAAAGGCAACTTTAATTTAATTATACTTGTACTTACAAGTATGTAAGCATTCTGTTACAGTAGTAGCATCAATCAGGTATCCATTGCACAGACGACAGGTTATATGGGCATTAATGTCCCAAAGCTTAATCTTTCTTGTTAGCATCTTTGGTGCCTGCAGAAAAGACATATCATAAAGTAACGCAGCTGCAGTGAGAAGGCAAAAGTTACTTAGGGATAAACAATTAGCTAGTATTAGCCCTAAAGCTTTTACACAGCTTCACACTCATGTAACTTACATGCGTGTGCACATACACGTGCACGGGGGCAGCACTAACTTTTATGTCACTTCACAGAAATGAAACGACATAAACCCCACGCTATTTTGCAGGTCAGTATTTCAACAGCATAGAAAACGGTGCTCTTAATAAGTTCCTCTACCAACCAAGGGACCTGGATTTAAGGTGAAACTCTATTATTGTTAAGTAACTTAAGTCATCACATTCAGCCTTGCAATAGTGAAAAACTCACAAAAACATGGAGAGAGAAAATCCTCAATGCAATTTCAGAATCAAAAGTGTTTTGATAACTGAAAAGTCAAAATAACTAGGTCTGATTTGGCACATTAGGTTTAACCACACTTTAAAGTGTTTGCCTTGTGTCAGTATGATTAAACCACAATTTTGAATCTATCTCTCAATAACGGACCTGAAAAGTTAACCTTTTGAAATCCCTTTATTTAAACATAAGTAAATTAAAAGTTACATTGCAGATTCAAATTATTTCATTGGCAGAGCTGCAGTTTGTTGCACTAAGAAACTGGAACTAGACAGTTTTCACTTCTTTTGAGCGTAGGATGGCATAACCACCTTTAAAAGGAAGAAAAATCAGACATTAAAAATGAAACAGCTCATTTAACTTTTTTTGCAGCAACCTCCATTGCTTATTGAGAAAACACCACATAAAGCCCATGTCTTAACAAATAAACTTTTATCTTTTAAACACAGCTATGTTTTTTAAAATATACTGAAAATTGTACTATTACCATAATTTGACAGCATTCCAGTTACTTAACAGAGCAGGCTAAACTTGCTTACAATCTACTGCCTTTGGTTCCCACACTGCAGAAGTCACCAAATTACACTGTTTTCCATTAAACTGATTTGACTGTCCCTGAGTCACAAATACTGGTTTTCATCTAGCTTAGGTTGTAAAACATTTCGGAATTTGAATGGTAACACATGTTCCCCAAATTTTACATAGAAATATTGTAACAACATTGCTTGATCTTTAACTTGTCTTTCTCATTTTCTGCGTTCAATGAAGCGGCACTAAGCAAAAAGAACTATCAAAAGGCAAACTTCCATACCAACCCGAGCTATATCAGTGCTGAAAAGTACTTCATATTCCACTATAAACTATGAAAAAGCATATCCAACACCCACACGTTAAAATCTGCATTGTCCTATACAAAAAAAAGACTAGGAAGACTTCCAGTTCTCATGGCTAAGAATAAGTGATGGGGGCAGGGGGGAATCAAACTTATTTTATGGTATTTGGGATTTATTTATTAAGCTAGTGACAAGTCATTAGGGAAGAATGAAAGAGCAGCTTGGTTTTGCAGTATACAAAATAGGTCAGAATCTATGCTTGGAAACTGAATTATTTCTCTAAATTTTATTCTATAGATTTATTTCTAACCATCTCAAAAACAGACACATATTAAATCCTTGCAAGTTAGTGCACCAGTTAAAAACTACTGGAAGAATTAGGTATCTTTCCGCAGCACAGATGAAGAGCCTTCAACATCACTCTTTTAGAGTTCAGGAGATGGTTTAAAACCACCAGTTAAATAGAAAGTCAGCACATTAGAAAACACCATCCATGACAGTCAAATGAGAAATTAAGCTACACAAAGACTTAGAAAGGCTGTATCAATACAACTCTAGTTACTTGTGTAGGCAGGAATTCAGAAGAAAATGTTCAGGATCACAACAGACTGAATCCAAGCACCAAGGCAGAAGAGCCAAAGATACTACAGTGAAATGTGAAACAGGGAAATTATTTATTTTCTAGAAAAAGCACAACAATTTCTCCTCATTACAGTAGACACAAGCACTGCCACTAGAAGAAACATCAATAAATAAAAACCAGTTCAGATAGGGTATGATATCATGAGAACAGTGAATGAACCACACAATGAAGAAGATAAAAATAATACAAAATAGTAATAAACCCCATTGTGCTAGAAAAAGAAAAAAAAGCTAGCAAGGATAATACACACTTCACGAACTGAATGGGATTTTTCCAGTACATTTTACTACTGGAAAAATGAATGTCTTCTAGAATATCCAGAGCAAGCCTGTCAAATCTACCTTACGAAAATGTCACATATCTTTCAAGAAGGACAGAAAACCCCTCTCCTTTTATGTTTAAAGAACTGAAAATGAGAACTATTGGAAGAAGCAACACAAAGGGAACAGGTTTTTCCAGAGCAAGACACTATAGTTTCAAAACATTATAAAACCTACAGCTGGAGATTTCTCCAGACGCCTGTCCCACGCTGCTGTGTTGCAGCTGCTAAAACAGGAGAAGGATCTCCTCTCTGCTCGTGCAGAGGTCCAGACATGGTAGCTCCAACACAGATCGAATCTCCAACAAGCAATTCAACTTTTTAAGGTCTGTAAGCAAACTGCCAGTGTCAGACTTTGGTTTAGTCTGCATCTTGTGCAGTTGTGACCCACGCCCTTTAGTCTCAAGAAGAAGAAGAAAATTAGAGTGCCTCACTTGCTTTGCAAAATAGTTAACCTGTTACAACAGGGCTTGTTAAAAATTATAAAATTAACAAAAATAAAATTTAAAGAAACCCAAACCAGACCAGTCTGTATGTATGTAGAAAGGCAGAGATAAGCTTACAACAAAATGGAGTATTACCAAAATGTCTGTTCAGTTAGACAGCATATTGAAATACTCATACTTTGCAGAAAACATGTTGCTTTCTAGAGGGAAACACAAAAAAATTTTTAGCTGAACTAATGCAATATATAAAGAAGAAATAGAAAGACTAACATTACAGCCCCATATAAGAAATTAAATTCATTAATCACAGCAACAAATTAAAAACATAAAGTAACTCCACATTATGCAAAGTAATTCCACATTTATCACCTGCTCGTTCTGTATCACTTCAGAGGAAATGGAATAACATAATTGCAAATTTCACCATCAACTATTTTTTTATTCATTATTATTGCATTTGAAAATTATACACAGTCATACTACGAAATGCAAAGCTAAGCTACCATTCACAGTGCTTAAAAAGAAACTCTCCACGTGGGTAGATGGCTAATACAGGATGTCTTTCATGTTCCTGTCTGGACTGTGTCAACCATCAGCTCAGAGACTTTATTGGAACCCACACATCTGTTCTTGGGAAGGGGTCCCAACATTCCCATGTTCCTACAGCCTACTGCCAAACAAAAGTTAAATGCCACTTTTATTATATAAGACAGCCAAGTTCTTATCACCCCACCAAAAAGACCCCACACCAAACATACATTTCAGGTAACCATATACACTCTATAGTACACTGCTGTAGGGGGAAAAATAGGGATTAGATCTGGAGATTAGAAGCAAGCAGAAGGTACAAAACACTTCCAAGACATTAATGCTGACAAGTATATCATAAATGATATGTCAAGTTCTGTTTCTATGTCATCTTAACTCCATCTTAACTGTTTTAAAGACTGTTATTTCAATATTATGAGTGCAATAATGAATTAAAAAAAATTATTAAACATTTTTAGATTTTACATCAGTCTAATCACCTTGAAAATGTTGCTTGAAATATTATTTGACTTTATCAAACAAACAACTGAAAACCTACTTACATTTTTTTTAACTGCTGGCCTCCCAGGAATACAAGAAGACCTCTCTCTTGAGAAAAATCTCAGTATCCTTCAGACATCTCAGCATTTGTTTTTATTTAGGTAGCACTCTCAAGAAGCTACTTTTACTATATGAACATGTAGTAACATAAGGAAAGGAAGAAAAGTATGTTTACCAGCCACTGGATTCCTCTGAACAACTGTGAATGGAGTGACATCCTTCTGCTTAGACTACTGACAGCTTCTGCACATGCAATTAATCCATATCAGTAATCTCATAAAAATTAGAACAAAATAGCAAGACTACACAACATCCAAAACATCATGTTTGACTAAGAACCACCCAACCTATTTTTCTATTTTCTAGACAAATCCAGGTCTCCCTTAAACACTTCCCCTTTGAAAATCGGAATGAGATTTTTTTCAAATCTGAATTCCAGGTAGTCTTCACAGAACTCCTCTTCCCATTTCTCAAATAGTGATACGCTGAAAAGAAAGCTAAAAATAAATTCATAAGCTTCTGAAACAAGTAACCTATCCCTAACCAGAAAAACGACAAAAGTCTATAAGTCCATTTCTGAACACACATTCCCAAGCAACCTTGTAGCTTAAGAGCATGAACTGTTCAGGATGTGGATAAGGCCTCGAGCCACCTGGTCTGACCTCAGCTTACTCTGCTTTGAGCAATTGGATTACACAGAATAACCTGAGTTGGAAAGGGACCCACAAGGATCATCAAATCCAGCTCCTGGCCCTGCACAGGACCATCCCCAACAATCCCACCATGTGCCTGAGAGCACTATCCAAAAGCTTCTTGAACTCTGTCAGGCTTGGCGCTGTGACCACTGCCCTGGGGAGCCTGTTTCAGTGCCCAACCTCCCTCTGGGTGAAAAACCTTTTCCCAGTATTTAACTGGAATGCCCCCTGACACAGCTTAGTGTGTCCCACCACTTGTCACCAGACACGATATTCTGATGCCTTTTCCAACCTGAATTATCGCACGAACCTATAAACTTACTACACTACCACATCACCTTAGCATATCCACGTCCTACATAAGCTGAACTTGTTACTATTTTGACTGATCTCAACTGCTACCATAATCACAGAATAATCAGTCATAATCACAGAGACATCAGCTCAGAGAAGTTAGCATGAGCTCAACATCCAGAATTGGTTGCTTTAAAAAGAAAACTCGCAGAATCAGGCTCATGCTAATGTCACACACACCAGCTTGAAGGAATAACAGGAGGAGAAGGTAAGTTTACTTTTCCAAAGCACAAGCTAGGCTCATGTCTTCTTGCCTAAAAATTTTTTTAAAAAAAATGAAAAGAACCCGTATTTCCACATTGAGACTTCCTTTTTTTACAGTGACTTTATAAACTCACTACGTTGTGCAGGATTTAGTATGAATACAAGCCTCTGGAACAGACTGTTTGAACCTGCCTTATTTTGTAACGTGACCCATTGGTCACTGTGTAGAAGATGATGCTCAAGAGCCTCTAAATCTTTCACAGAATCACAGCCAAGCTCAGAAGCAGAAGTTTCATAAAAAGTTACCACTCCATATAAAAGCGGGCAAATTCAGAGGACAGACCAGAATCTGAACACTTACAATGTAATTTCCAGACCTAATAGCCCATTTTCAAGTTGAACACTGCAAACCTCAGGCTCCCATTAAACCTCCATGACAGTTAGTGGACAACAGAAATATCAGACCTTAACTTAATTGAGAGTCAACATCAGAAAGGGTAAATCTGTATGACACAGAAACCCACAAGTTCTTCTAAACAGATTTACTTGCTCAAATAGTAACCTACAACAGCAAGCAACCTCCAACTTGTAAGAACTGCAGATAACTTTGAGACTCTCAATTCACTGACTGAACAGTTTTGATTAAAAAAAGTTAAGAGTCTTACTCTATACCTAGCCAACAAGTGAACACTTGAGCCAAAGCACAACCCTTTTCCCTCAAAACAGGTTATGGAACAGGAAGAAGTTGTTCCTCAATTCTATAATTTCAAAATACTTCTCAACTCAACAAATGCTGCTTAAAAAAAACCAACCAACCNCCACAGCACAACAAAACATACAAACCTGAGCCTCAACTGTTTTTACCAGAAATATAAAATGCAAAAAAAGTATTCCTTTAGCAGGTTACATAAATTCACAGGATGATGCCATGGATGTAATGGAGTAACCTCTCCAAGCTGCTCTAATTCAGCCTTTCACTCAAAGCAGGCCCACGTGAATTGAGTTTCTGTGGACATATTCCTGCTCCACTCAGAAAACCTTCAAGAACGGACACTCAGTTGCCCCTCTGGGCAGCCTGTTCCAGGGTCTGACCACCCTCACTGGCACAAATGCTCCTACAGTCTCAATGGAACGTCCTGTATTGCAACTTGGTACAATGCCTCTCATCCTACAAAAGTGTACCTCCAGGAATAGGGTAGCACCATCATCTTGATTTCCATCCACAGGCTGTATTGAAAATAGCAAAAATAATGTCTTCCCTGACTCTTAGCATCTCTTTCTTTAGGACTTTGTAAACACTGCATAAAAAACAGCAACACCAAAATCTCAGTCAGTAGTTGAAGAGCCACTTTTAACCCAAGTTGTTAGAACTTCATCCTGGGAACTATTTTTGAGTCAGACCAACACAAATCAGCACTGTACTGCTCTTCAGAGAAGCAGGAAACCTTTTTAAGTCGCTAAAAAAGAATTAAGAGCTCTTGTTCAAAAAAAAATAAGTTAAAACAGGAGCCCTGAAAAGACTGGGTCAGACCAATCTTTCTCTTGCAAAGACAAAGCCTACTTTTCTAAAATCTGCCATTTAGGAACCCTGAAATGGATAGCAGACCTGGTAGAAGAATTCCATTTTGAAGAGACTGTTTTCTTAACAGCTGCCAAGCAATTAATTACTCAGAAACAACATACCAACAACGGAGAGAGAAGAGGTAGTTTCCTTAAGTGCTGGAACATGAAATCCCAAACAAACACAGAAAATGTTCCAAACATTTAGCTAGTATGAAAAAAATCATTATTTGCAAAAATATTAGTATTTCTTCATCTTGGTTCCAGCAGACATTATTTTAAACCACAGTGCTGGCATGGTGTCAGCCTCTTACTGCCTGCTAAGTCTTATATCACACTGAAAGGAAGTGAGTGAAGACAACTACAAAAGCATCTGGACTATATTCCCAATTAAAACCCAAGCAAACAGAAAAAAACACACACAGAGTCGGGAGAGGCTGGAAGGGGATATGCACATGTCAGAAAGTCAACTCATTTTGTTTATGCTTCATCCACTTCATCCACTAAGGCAGTTTTCTGTTAAGGTGATGAAGCAAAAAGTAATGTATTACAGGTCTCCCTACTAAAATTGTGTCACCAACAAGACAAGCCTGCACACCTCTGTACAAGCTTTCACCTTTCAGAGAGATTTCAGCACTGAAAACTATTATTCATGTAAGATTACAGAGAGGACCAGCAGAGGGACTCCTCAGAAGTATGGCCTTATCACTTATTGTCGACACTAATCTGGAGTATTTTGGCCTACATGAGGCATACCTCTTAAAACAGCATTTCTTTTCAGAGTCTGCCATCCAGAGACCTGAAAAGACAGAAAAATAGTCTGAAAGTTAACATCCAAAATTCCTCAAAATACAGCTGCCAAAAAGAAATACTTAGCTCACTAAAATTCACCTAAAAGTATTTAGGTATCTATATTAATTTAAGATAACAGTGGGGCAGAGGCACTTGTGACCAAGAAAAGGGGGAAAAGACTGTCAAAATTAGATCCCCAGAAAAAAAGAAAGGAGAGAAAGAGACATAACATAGTCTCCTATGAAAGAACACACTTAGACAAGGAAAAAATCACTCAAAAAATTAAGGAGTCCTGTCACCGTGTGATTGCAAAATGAAAAGAAATTACTTTTCTTCACAAACGACACAGAAAATAACCAAATAAACAAGCAGAAACTTTGAAGCACAACCTATGGACTAGACAGTGACTAGTCTGTAAGACAACAAAATATTTTGGATTGAGAATCCACAGCCAGATGAGCAGTATTCTCAGTTTTCAAGCTGTATTTGCAAGTAATCTGCTCTCTGTACCTTAATCTTCCAAAACTACTTTCAAGGGAATAATCTGTGTTTCCAGGATCTCTAGGTATTTTCCAGAATAAAATTATATTTTAAAAAAATAGTAAAAAAGAAGACCTTCACCCCCTGGCTAAAGGTAATACAATCTCACACGAATAGGTAAGTTTGACAGAAGAAATTTTTCTTATTGATTAAATATAGGCAACATTCAGATGTTACAGAAACAGCAAAAGAGTACCACCAGTTTCATCTTCCTGCTCAAAAAAATCAAAGGTATAGCCTGTAGTTACTGATTTTGCTGTTACACTGCTGAAAGAATTATAAATACAATGACATAACAAGATACTAATGACAGCACTAGACAAGAACTTCAGCACAATGCAAGCAAAAATCTCCTAGCAATTCCACTGTGAATTTGATTGCATTCAAAGAAATAAATTTCTATTAACTGAAAGCAGTGCAGAGTTACACAGGATTCTCTTTTGTTGGAACCCACTAAAAAAAAAAACAACCTTATTGAGGATGGAAAGCCTCTAATACAGACAGTAGGATAAACTCCATAAGGCATTTCTGCACCAAAATGTGCAGATCAGAGCAGTCAGTGACACTGCTTCTGAAGAAACCAGTTCAGAGGTTTACCCCTGTTCCAAGAGCACATCACAACAAAAATTCGAGTAATGGTCTTCCAAAACGAATTGTCTTCCCTCACTGCTACTTGAAGAGGACAAGGCTACACTTCGATTAATCTGGAAGAAGAAAGTGGCATTCAATTTGTGAGGAAAAAAATACCTAAACCAGCTGGTCCTAAATCATCACCATATTCTTCGTATTCTGGTTACAGCAGGATAGTGATGCACTACAAAACCTAAAGACAGGCAAATTCAGTTCATTTTTATGTACAGATGGTTGATTAGAGACTGGGCAAGTGGATCATTCCACTGATCCTGATCCACACTTGTTAGTGTGCACACTAACAGAATGGAGTACTAATATTTTCTTTAAAGGACTGCTTGAGTGCTGTGACTGCTCTTGACAACTTGCTAGATTACCAGCCAGTTAGAAAAGAAAATAGTGACTTCAAACATATTAGCATTGAGAATGTTGTCCTGGGTTTAGCAAAATGCAATAACAGAAGTAATCTGTCTTTCAGACTGAGTTTCAAAATATTGTTAACTCCCACAAAACTCTTTTATGCTGTGTTTGAAAAGCACTGTTTAATAAAGGAAAGTACTAGAAACAAAACTTTCTGTTGAGCAGAAAGAAACAGATTAAAGATTAAATTCGCTCTAGCAAGCCAAGTTGTGAGTGCATGTGCAGCCTTTTATGACTTAATTCAACAGCATAATTACATTCTTTTAGTATCCTGCCAGCAATTTATCACATCTCAATGGAGTTGTTTTTTTCATTTCTGAGAATGTATTAACACCGCCAGATGGCACCAGTATCCTAACTTCAATAAAGCAGGTATGTGTCTTAGTAACTGAACACAGGGAAATAAAAAGAAATGGAAAACACACATTCACCAGCAGTGTTGCCCACAGAGATTCCCAGATCCCGTGGTGTCCCTGGCAGCCAGCCAGACTCACTTGGTCACCACCCCAACAGCCAGCTCCTCCCCTGGTCTGCCCCTTGTAGATGATACACACACCTGGCTGCTTCACCTGTCCATGGAGGCTGGCTTGGCTGGCTCTTCAGTAATAGCACTGTACTGTAACTGCTGCCACTATGGACACACAGGCCTCTGCCCTACCCCACCGTCCAGCACTTGGTTTCGCTCACTCCAGTCTCTCCAGTTACTGGCAGTCAAGAACAGTTCCTCCCACATGCAGCCCCACTCCGGCTGCGTAACATCCCAGACCCTCATTTGCTCCAGTTCCTGGCCCCATGGATGCATGGGCTCCAGTGACCTGAGGTCCCACTCCTGTTGATGACAGTTCAGCCCACTCATGCCTGTCTCTCCAGCTGCTAGCACCCTGGGCCATCTGAGTCATGGTCTGACTTGCAGTTGTTGCCTCTCAGGCCCCCTGGTCACAGGCTCACCTGCACACAGAACAGAGCACCCCTCATCCTCGAAGGAGTTAGAAAGTTTCAGAAGGCAAAAAGAGATTGCGGAGATCATACACTGGGCACAGCCAGTTACATGTACTGACTAGCCAACTATCTACACATGCCTGACCTTCTAAATCCCCTTACCCCTCTTCACCCACATTTATTTCAGCCCAAGTCACCTGCATGCCACAACTAGTGTGGTTAACAGCCTTTTACAACCAATCATTCTCCACAGAGTTTCTAGCCAAATACAGTCCAATGTCAGTTCCTTCATAATCGCTAATTTAAAACACAGTTGTAAGTTAATTTCATTAAAGATCAATGAGTCACAGAATCAATAAGGTTGGAAAGGACCTTTAAGATCGTTGAGTCCAATCGTTGCCCTAACACTGCCAAGCCCACCACCACTAAACCATGTCCCCAGCTGCCACATTTACATGTCTTTTAAATGCCTCCTGGGTTTGTGACTCCACCACTGCCCTGGGTAGCCTAGTTCAATGCCTTATCACTCATGCAGAAATTTTCCCTCATATCCAATCTAAACCTTACCTGTCACAGTCTGAGGGCATTTCCTCTTTCCTATCACTTGCTACTTGGCAGAAGAGGCCAACCCCCACCTGGCTACAGCCTCATTTCAGGAAGTTGTAAAGAGCAATAAGGTCCCCACGGAGTTTCCTGTTCTCCAGGCTGAACAACCCCAACTCCTTTAGCTGCTCCTCATTAGACTTGTGCTCCAGACCCTTCACCAGCTCCACAGCCCTTCTTTGGACACGCTCCAGCACCTCAACGCCTTTTTTGAA
>VZRE01012994.1:0-25334 GCA_013396775.1 Cephalopterus ornatus
CAGACTGACACTCCCCCCCAACTTGGTGTCATCCACTAATTTACTAAGGGTACACTCAATCCCCTTATCTAGATCATCAGTAAAGATATTGAACAGGACTGGGACCAACACTGATCCCTGGGGGACACCACTAGTGACTGGCCACCAAGTGGACATAACATCATTCGCTACCACTCTCTGGGCCCGGCCCTCTAGCCAGTTCTTAACCCAGTGGACAGTGCCCCTGTCCAAGCTGTGGGCTGCTAGCTTTTCCAGGAGCATCCTATGCGAGACTGTCAGGGCTTTGCTGAAGTCCAGGTAGACTACATTCACAGCCTTCCCCTCACTGTCGTTACAGTAGTGCTATATCATAAAAGGCTATATTTGCAAGAAATATATTTCAGAAACAGTATTTTGTCAAAAAGCATAAAATCATATGCCAGTGTACACCAAGTTGGAGAAAAAAATTATTTTGAAAAATATTTCCACATTCAAGCTTCTTGCAGGAAAAATGTCTTTAATAGTATCCAAACACTATAATATCACTCAGTAAGAATATTTTCATTCCTATTGTTCTCATTTTTTTTAATTAAGAGCAAAAGTCTTCTAAGCAGGCTTTGACCACTTTAAGGAAATACTGAAACTTCCTTAAAAACCAGTGCTTGATAAAGAAAATAAGACAGATGAACTACAGAAGGGATACAAAGTTCACAAATACCAGCAGTATTATCTGATTTTAGTTCACTTTTATTAAACAGATATTTTAAACGTCAAAAGGCAGAGCTCATAAAGCACCAAAAAAAACCCAAAAGGCTTAAAAATCCTTTCAGGGTTAAACTTTAATGATGATCTTTGAGTCAATTATCCAAGAATTTAAGAGACTTTCTTACTCAATAGCATGTCAGCTTATGGTAACAAAGATGTTCTTAAATATTTTGAAACTATAATAGAAATCATTAGTATTTAATCAAAAACAACCGGAAACATTTCAGGCAAAATCTGAGTCTCATCAAGGTACATGAAAGTTTAGAAACTGCAAAACACTGACAAATATTTCATGATATAATCTTTTCACTTTCCATGTATGCAGCCTTGTAAATAAAAAATAGTAATAATGGAAAAATGGGCTTATTCTAAATGCTTTGCCTTCCTAAGAGTTGTCCTTAGCATCCTTCAGACAAGACCATATGAAATGAATGAGTTGTTTCTAAATAAATGGATAAATATAGGCCATGACAGTAGTGGCACAGCCAGCCCAAGATCAACTGAGACCCCAGACTGTGTTTGTGTGACATTACGTAACCTACAGATAAGCCATATAGAGCTTATCATACCCTGTGACTAAATACAGTCTTAATGTCCTATCAGACAAACTGAGAGAATAAAAGTAGCTTGCACTACTGTGTGAGCTGACAACAAATCAGTTCAGGAGTGTAGCGGGCAAGGCTGCCCAACAAGGGCTCATAAGCCAGAATTTCTCTGATCAAGCAACCTCCTGCACACGATCTGCTGCCCGTGCCTCCCGGGACACTGCAATAGCAGTGTTATATAAGCGCTGTAATACTCTTAAATAAACTGGAAAGGGTCAGACATGGAGTAAAGTGCATCTCCCTTGCCTCCGTCCTCCCTCAGCACTTATAATTGATGTAAATGAAATTTGTTAAGTGGGGGTGTGAAGATGCTGTGCTGAAGTCAATAGGGAGTTCCCAGCTGCCTGGGTATGCAGTGCCACACTCCACAGCGAGCAACCCCCCTCCTCGAGCCATCTCACATCACACCAAACACAGGCAATATGGTGGTCACTGTGCGAGACACAAGAAATAAACTTTATAGTGGTACCGACCTTGCAGGCAACAAAGGTGCCATCTTTAAACTTTTCCTGACAACACTGACACACTGCTCAACATCCTAAAAACAGACCGATGCAAACATCCAATGTAGGTCTTTGAGAAATGAGTTTAGAAGAGTTCAGCATAGTTGCTTTAACTCCTAGCAGGAGAGAACGTGTTAATTAGTGCTACTAATACAGCCTCAACAGCACATTTGACTATTTGAATATAAGCATGATGACAAACTCGCTACAACAAAATTGTGTTCTAAGTACAGCTCATCAGCAATTGAATGATTTGTGCCTCTTAGAAAAACAGTTGCAATGTTTTTCTGCTGGCATAATCCCAGGGTTTATCCTTGTTTGAGCCAGCCACCATTAAAAAGAGTACAACTTTTTTTGAAGGGATGAACAAAATAATTCCGCTCTGATCCAATAATGATGGCTCCTTCCTATCCCTTATCTCTGCATCATGTAAACCATATAACCCCAGACAGGGAGCCTCTAGATCCAAGATTAACCTGAACCATATTGCACCTTTAGTCACGGATGTTCCTCATTTAGTCACCCAACTGTCAGCCACAACAGTAATCACCATTTAAGCAGGAGCCAGAGCCAAGGTCTCTGGCTGAGACTGTAATAAGTCTTCCTCTGTTTATATCCACACAAAATTAATTGACCGATTTACACTGAAAAAGTGATATTTTCATTTTAAGACATGGTCTTGCATGTGAAGTTCATTCATTTATAGCCAGAAATACAAAAAGAGGCAAAATATTGCGAAGATCTTCTTTTTCTTCAGTGAATCATTGCAGGTATCCACTTTATCTGCCTGCAAATTCCCAAGTGCTTCTGCTTCCAAGATACCAATAGTGAGGTGGTCAAGGAATAGCAAGCATAAAGAACTGTAGCTGTTTTTTCTGTACCCTAAAAATGCCATGTCCGAACAGGAAAGCGTGACTAATTTTTTATGCCTTTGCCAGAGTGTGAGGTTTAAATGGAAAATAAATATTGAACAACACACTTATACTGACCACGTCACTGTGCTCCTCAGGGAGTCTCAATTCACATCACTGTTCAAAGCTCTAGCCACTCTTGTAGTCAGCACCAAAACCACACAAAATATTAGGACACGTTTTTTGACGTAATAAAATGCCAGTTAAATAAATTTTTCCCCAAGACATTTTTGGGCTATCAGGGGATATTGACATCCCCTCACTGTTTGTCTGTGCCACCACACTCTGAAGTTACAACAGAGACAGCCGAGAGCATGACAAGTCTGGGGAAGTTGGTAACAAAATAAAAACTTCTTCATTTTCAATTAGTCCATACTCAGTTCAAGACTGAGTTCCATGTCGTGGAAGACAACTGTAACTTTCCCCACCACTTTCAGTTACAGAAGGGATCCAGCCCCATATGACAGAAACAAAGTCTTTTCCATTTCCTGGCTTTGTGACAAGGACCAAGTCAGATTGTTTTTTAAGAGCATACTGAAATGTCAGCAGACGTACTGTTGGCATGTTGAACAAAGATTTTATGGACTGAGAGCCCAAAGTCTTTCAGAATCACAGCCTAAGCTTAAATCCGAATTACCCTCGTGTACCATACATGATCATGTTAAGCTGAATGGAAAAGTTGCTAAAGGCCATCTACAAAAACCCGTTCTGTACCTTGCACAGTGTGTATGAGTGTGGGATTACCACAAGTGAGAAATTGTCACTGTGTCTCCCACCACATCAACACATCAGCAGTCTAGAATTCATTTCAACAGCATAACATTCCTCCTTATGAATTTTCTGTAGCCCTAATGACAACTTATCTCTCTCAAAAGAGATTTATGAGGAACAAGAATGACAGGGACACCCTTACCACCGGGATCACCCAACTTGACTTCTCAACTTTCAGCAAAGAAATCCTGGGATATATGTCCAGTGCATCACTGGTTCCAGTTAATTGCTAAGTCGGCTGCCACAAGGCGGAGAAAAGACTGTTGTGAGCCCTTCAATTCTCTTCGAACTATGGGCAACAGTCTGCACTGATAACTAAGTGAAGAGGTATGGTACATGTAAGTACTCAGAATAGCCTCTTCCCTTTGCTGTTACATCAGAGTTTCACCTTCCCATTGAGAGATCATGCTCAAAGCTAAACCATACTGGTGTCAGTGGAACTCTGTCAGGCCTTTGGTCTAGCTAAGACAATGCTATTCTCAGATTTCACAATTTCCTCTGGTTGCCCCCCGAATAAGAAAAAAAAAGAGAGGATGAACAATTAAGTAGATTTCTGCTTCATTTTTTGTCCCCTTTTAGTCTGCAAAAGTAAAAACTGGTAAAAATTAAACTCAACTTGGCTAAAGCTCTGGATTTTTCCACTGAAACAAGTGCTTGTCATCACTGGAAATACAGATAACTTTGTTCATCTAGTAAGCAACTGATGGTGCTACTTTTAAAATATAAGTATTTTTAATGTGGGAAAAAAAGGAAAATAAAATTTGTCTTTTGTCTGCTGCTTAAAATGGTGAATATTTTCCATCAGTTCAACAGTAAAATGGTAAGTCCTTGGTTAGGTGTTAAAAGTAAATTCTGTGTACTTGTTTTTGAGAAATTTGTATGATTCCATCAAAAATGAAAATAAGCTCTATAGGAGGTAGTATAAAGAGACTGAAGGGCCAAACAGTGAATGCCACATTGACAGAAGGAATTCAAGTTCCTGTTAAATTTCATTAGATTTCATCACCATGGCAAGAATTAATCTTTAATGATAATACCTTTTATATACTATTACCATGACCAGCTTATTTCAACCAGGTTACTATAACAAATTTTTAGAAAAAAGCAGATGTTATATGTCAACACCATATTTTTATGTATGCTTCTGTCTTTGTATACCACCAAACCAGATACATGAACACTATCATATTTGTCTTCCACCAGTCTATTGCAACATTATTATGCCAAGATGGACTTCTCAAAAAGTCTTTCTTCTCTTAGTACATGTTGTTGATTTCTGAAAATTTTTCGGTGCCCTCTCAAGACTAGTATTGTGAGAGTTCAAAGGAAAGATGGAACACAGATACATAAAACAACATTTCCTTCAGTATCCCTCTTGTAGTGGACATTTAAAATATATCTGAATGTAAAAGGGATGTAAAATAAATAATATACTGCTGGAAGAAAGATAACAGTAGACTACAGTCAAGCTTCTCCACAAAGAGGTTTCCCTTGGGCTGAAATACAAAAAAGCAAGAGCTGAGAGTAGGTGAAGCTTCTTCAAAGCAGAGGTCACAAAAGAGCAATATGCTCTGGGACACCAGCACATAGCATGCTCCATTCTGGAAACAACAGATTTGACTGGAAGTGCCAAAACAGGCATCACTGTTCCAATGTCAGTGATCTCTGCAAGCAAGCACAAAGGAAAGAACAGTGGAAGGTTCGATATTCAAGACAGCAGTGTTCTGCGGAAGCCTAGAAGAAATGTGACCTTGTAACATCCCACAGACAGGGACCATTACAACATAAATTTCAGGTCAGTACAAGCTTTTCACCTGAATATCTCTTGCTATGATTCTTGAATTGCCAAAGCTCAAAATAAAAGCTCAGATTTTTATAGTCTTGTCCATAAAGCCAACAAATCAGTATACTTAAATTTACTGTCTCATTTGAAAACTCCCACGACAAAATGCAGTAACCTTTTTAGTTCTTCTCTACCTTTGGACTCCAATAAATTAGAACTTATTTAATCCTTAGTTCACTAATAACTCCTCTACTTGGCATAGCAACTACCTAAATCTCAACTATGCACACTGAGATCTGGGTATTCTTAACATGACTGAAATGTCAGCTGGACTTTTCTATATACAGTTGAATTACGAAGTTATTATTTTATTGATGCTGTTGAACTTCCAAAATATCCTTCAAATTATTTCCCTTTCTGTTTAAATCAGATATGCTATCCTTACAAAACACAGTTATTTTGATTCTTCCATTCAGATCTACTTTCTTCAGATTTCCTCTGTAGGCCTTCACATAGTGAAGCCTTGAACAATGAGTAACCCCTTTGACAGTGCTTGATTCTGCAGGGTACTCAAATGTAGTTTAAAAACAATTTACCAAATGAGGTTGAATTTGTGCTTGCTGCAGGTTAAAACATACAGTTACTGTGGCAATTACTGTGGCTTAGCTGCTCTGTGGTGTTTTGATAATGAACATCACTGACTGTCTCAGAGCCTGAGATGTGTCGGAACTTCAGATGCCATCATGTCACAAAGGCACTCTAATTGCACAAAACAAGACTGGAAGACTGATTGTTGTTTGGACTGTACAGTTAAAAGTATTTGTCTATTACCACACATTACTCATTTCTTAACTAATTGTTTACCACCATTTCCTAAAGTTACTTGTATGAACAGGAAGGGGATTACTATGGTGTCAGCAGTTCCTACACTGACTGCATCCCCCACTGGAAATGCATCAGCATTTTTCCTCCCCCAAACCAACTCTAAAACCACACATTTTTTAATCCCAGCATTTGTGTTTTGAATGTTTATATTGCCCTTTAAAACAGTGTAGAATGGGAACATAAATTTTGAAGGGGTGTTTTTTTCTGTTCCTAGGAAGAAGTCATTATTTATATGAAAGGACTTACTCAATATCCCTTTTTTTAGGATAATTAAATCCCCAGTTCTCATATTTGCACAACTAGAGAGCTTCCAGGTAAAGCCCTGAGAAGAAGGATGGTTTAAAATGCCAGTGAGGCTTCATTTACCAGCCTTGTCCACTAATCCTCACTGTTGTGCCCATCTTCAACCTGGTTTTGTCTCCTGATAATAGTGTTTTCCAGAGTGATACTCCACGAAGCCTTCTCCCTCTTTTCTCCCAAGAGAGATTCTGCTACCACTTGCATCCCTGATGCCGAGAGGTCCCTCACTTTGACATATGAATCAAAGCTGACTTTGCTGAAGGCAGCAGCATCAGGATTTCAGGGAAAGGTCCAGACGATGTGGTCTTCTCTGCTATTACGAAAAGAGAGACATAATTTCTCACCAGCTGCTCTTACAACTCTGTACCCCTACTTGCTCACAAGTAGGCTGTGGTTTGCAGTGTAACTGGATGTCATTCTTGCTTTCAGAGCCTTTCACTCATAAATAACTTATTCTATTTTAAGAAACTGAAGTTGCTTAAGAAAGAGGAGAAGAAAATCAACAAAACTCTGGCTTAAAAACTGCTTGAAACACAAACTGAAACTTCTGTGCCCCAATGAAATATTTATAAGGACTTTATATTGTCTACATCCCATGGATAAATGTTGAAGTTTATCAACATTTGATAACATTTTGTGAAAATTTGTATTTTTGAGGAAAACCTCTTCCATTCTATAGGTGGTGTTAAAACATTACTCCTGTTTCATAGGATTACTTATTAGCAAAAACCATCTCAAGAACCAAATCAGCCAGTGGCCCCACTAGCAGAAAGAAGAAACACTGCATTTGGAACTTAACAGCAAACTTACATTTCATTTAGACATTCAGAAAATACCTAATTCCCAGTACATACTTGTGCTTTAAATATATCACAAGACTAGCCAGCCTTTAACTATTGTTCAATTATCACTTAGTAGTGAAAGAAGATGTCATAATCCTCTCAGTTTTACTTATGTCTTCCCTTAGAATCACAGACAGCTGTTCGCACTACAACCACATCATCACCGAACATATTATTTCATGTCCTCACCAAATTTTGAAAGTATCTGTGTTTTGAATATTCTTAAATACATCTGAAGTAGCATAAGAACCATTTATCTGAGAATTCAAGTAAAAATAAAATCAATGGGCAGTACTTCAGTTAGAAAAATAATCAATTTTCTTTCCCAAATTACATAAAATAAAATTTCTGTAATATATTACAGAAATTAATAATAAAAAATTAGGATATTATGAGCTTGAGAATGTCCACGTCTTCAGTAGTTGAACTAAACTACAGAAATTACTTATATGTAAATGTTTGATATGTTATGTATAAATATCTATGCCACAAGCTTCTGCTTACTTCAATGTTACATCTGTCTTCCTATCCTTAAATCAAAACCTTAAGCCTAGATGAAAAATCTGAAAGCATTACTGAATGTTTCAGGAAGCCAAATATTTAGCTAATTGCACTGTCCCTGAAGAGACCAGGCCCTGCATTTTCTAAGAACCTGAAGATCCACGTTGATCTCCAAGATATAGGTAGACACCGTACCTCTCTGCAACCTACTGCAGCCTGGTCTTTCCTCCAAGCAAGCCATAACTCATTTTTGCTTTAGGCTCTTTGGCCAGCATGAATAACGCTATGTGACCAAGCTCCTGTCCTTTTTCACACCCTCCACTTCTGGCAGATCTACACTGTGTATTTGCCCTAATGCAGCTAAGTGTTGGTTGGGAACTAACTTGACTCCTGACCTCTAGACCTCTGGCAAAAAAAAATTTGCTTCTTTTGTAGCAAAGCATTTTTTTTCTTCTATAGTTTGTTTTACTTGTAAGGGATTCATAGCGGCTTTAATTGCAAGGGTATTGTTAATACAGCAATCACAGTTATTTATCAGGGCCATATACTAATACTCCCATATTAGTACAGTGATCCTTGTTTTGCCAGAGCCTCCCTTTCCCTCTGCCACTGAACAACACTCCATAGGCTGAGCATCTGCAGCTGACTGCCTCTACTCAGTGCAGAAAAACTGAGTTACAGTACTGCTGTTTTTATAAAACTACTTCATTGGGGTCAAGATATCACCCAGTGCAGATGAGTCATCTCTGCAGTTTTAGACACGGGAAAACAATTCACAGAGTAGAACTAGAGGAGGTATGATATAAAGGAAACTTTATAGAGGACTCAAGAAAAATTTACTTAACAGTCTTAGGGACTGGTTAAGCAAGTTTCACGCTCTGTTGTGAACATAAATAGTTAAAAACTTATTATGTAATGGAGAGGATGTGATGTGTAATACTTAATTAAAGCACTCATTACCAATGATTTTGACATTTTCTCTCACAGCACCCTTCTGGACAAATGTCCAGCATGCAGCCAGGAAAGTCTTTAACAGATTGGATGAGAAATTGACAGATGGGTTGGGTTTACTGTAAATGGCGTTACAATCAGGCTGGCAGACAGTCACCATAGGGCTTCCCCTGGGCTCAAGTTTAGGGCCAGCGCTCCTTTGTGTTTTTATAAATTATCTGGACACAGAAATCAAAGGTAGATAAAAAGCAGTTTGCTGATATTACTAAAACAGGAAGAGCTGTGGACTCTCTTTAAGGTAGACAGGCCTTACAGAGAGATGTGGATAAACTAGAAAGCTGGGCAATCACCAATCATTTGAACTTTAACTAGAGCAAGTGCTGGATTCTCCACCTGGAATGGGGTAATCCTGGTTATTCATACAAGTTGGGAGAGAAGAGCCTGGAAATCAGCAGCATGGAAAGACATCAGAGTTGATTGCAAGTTGAATATGATTCAGCAGTGCCCTGGCAGCCAAGAGGGCCAACCATGTCCTGGAGGGCATCAGGCGAAGCATCGCCAGCCAGTTCCACTCTGCTCTGCACTGGTGAGGCCTCACCTCCTGTGTGCAGTTTTGGGCAACTGAGTACAAGCAGGACATCAGACTGTAAGAGTGTGTTCATATGAGGTAGTGAAAGGTCTTGAGGGCAAGACTTAGAAGGAGCAGCTGAGGTCACTTGTTGGGAAGGTCATTATCCCAATGCCAACAATGGAAAGAAAAGACCGTATACTAAGTCTATGGAGAAATTTATTGATTTTGAAACATGTGGGGTTTTATTACCTTGAAACATTGCAATTTTATTTATTGTTTCCCTAAAAGCTCCAGAACATTGAGGCTAACGATTTACTTGAAGATGTTTATTTTGGACTTTTAAAGTAAGCATTGGCCCCTGCACTTGTTGAAAGGTTTGGAATCATGAACACCCAAAATTTCAAATCAAGAACAGTATAAACCCAGTCCAAATACTTTTTTTTAAACTCATGTTTTTAATTCAGCCTCTCAGTATAATAATGGCCCACCCCATGACTTTTAAATGTTCATAGCTGACTAAGCTAAATATCAAAATAGCACTGTTTGTCTCATTAAACTACCATAATTTGCAACTTGGATATGCAACATAAAATATTAATCATCACTTCAGAAGCCACTTTCATTCCTTGATTTGTAGAAGGGTAATGCTCAAGTTAAGTTTGCTACAAAAAGCTTGCTGATGTCTTTTCTGCCAGTACCCCCATTCACCCCTTTATGTGCGCATATGTACAAGGGAAGCACCATTTTCAGATACTTTGCACTGGTCAAACAGTAACAATAGCTAGTCAATTTCTCTGGCCAACCACTTCATTGCTCAAAGAGGAACTTCATATTACCAAAGGCAGGATGTCTGCATCTAAGTATCTCCTACAGTGACACATGAAAAAAACAAGACATATACACAAAAGCATCTCCTTTGTCTAACATGCACATCCCTCATGGCTGGGAGTGCTTGATACATAATCATATACAGGTCTGTGAATAGGGATGCACCACAGTAATTTCACTGCTAGTTCCACAAGGACAAATAAAGCAGAAGAACATGAAATGAAAAAGGGTTTCATGTCTATAAGGAGAGTCTAATTGGATTCAAGAATTTTAAATTCATCTCCAAATGCAGAGAAGCAGAGACTGACACACAGGTCTTTCCGCAGAGCATGAAGGAGGTGAAATTAGCAGGAAAAATGAAGGTTATGTGAGCAGAAGAACTGCTATAAAAACAAATACATTTGTAATGTAAAAAAAGGCAAGTACAAGTAATGTATTTATATGGCTCCTGAGAAGAGCTTCATAGTTCCTGAGAGAGGACAAGGACCAGAAGAGAGGAAGAGTAATTGCCACATACACATCACCCATAAAGCAGACAACTGCCAAGACATCTGAAAACAGGCAAAGCTGGGTTAGTTTCAGAGGTACAGCTACTTTTCATGACATGACTCAAGAAATCGAACTATAAAACTGTGCATACCAAATTAGTATATATATATATATATTCAGTACGAAGGAAGTGTATGGGGATTTGTATAAAGGACGTGTTTGTCACAGTCTGGTTTCGCCCTCACAGCAGCAAGGACACAGGTAGAGGGCTGGGTGTATATGTAGGATGCCACTGGGATACTCCTATCTTCATAGTTATTTGCAGCATAAGCTATAGCAGTCTGAGGGGAAAGCAACAAATAAGCTGCAATGCAAATGAAGAATCAGAAGGCAATTAAATTTATGCAATGTGGCTCTGATGAAGTGCACTGATTTACTGGAAGTACGTATAAATATAAGGTCCAAAGATCAGGAGGAAGCATGCTCTTGATTCTTCAGAGTGATGCAGAGTACAGGGACTTCTCATACTCACCTAAGATGTTAAAGTTCCTAAAATTAGCTTTGCCTATTGAGTGTAGATTAAAGCCATCAGATCTTCCATTCTCATCGATTACTTGATCAACAGCAAAACCTCAGCTGGCACATCTTAGGTCTATCTCTTCTGAAAAGTGTGTTTTAAAATAATGTGTGTCAGATCACTGACAAGAGACAAATACGGCAGCTCACCTGCACTGCACACTTGGGTAAATGAGCAAATCAGGAATTATACAGCATGCCTTGGCAGCAAGACCAGCGTAAGGCAAGATCATATGCCACTCTAATCATTGGATTCTGGTTGCATGAGGACAACGGCTCCTATCAGCAAAAACCAAAGAGATATATAACAGCAATAAATAACAAGATAAATAGACATTTGCCCTCAGGGCTGTGTCGACAATAGCCATCCTCTTTGGCATACCAAGAGATCATGAATTCAGTTTCCTCATGAGTTTGCAGCTGTTCTTCCAGTGTCACAGCTGCAGCATATTGTCAAAACAAAAGTGATGCAAAGCAGGGAGAGGAATTCCCAGCAGAGCTCACATTGACAGTGGAGGTCCCTTATGACAATTATGCACTGCCTAGTTTATGTCTGGGTACACAGAAAATGAGTAGTTACGGATCCTTTACTTTTTAGGCCAACTATGGCAGATATAAAAGCTCACAGTGGAGCACAGAAGTGGTTCCTCACCAGACTCCTGTATTTGCATGATCCAAACCCAGGAGATGTGACCAATTAGTGCTGTACCATGGTAATGATTATCTCAGCTTTGCTTAAGATGACACTCCTTGATGGCAAGACAGCAGCGTTACCGAGAGCACCAGTGAGTTTTTCAGGAGTTACATCCTGGTCTCTTAGTATTTCATGTTTCTGTAACAGTCCCCATGTAGGTCTCTGCCTCACAAGATACAATCTAGTTCTTTAAAACACAATGAAGGTAAAGAAACCTGCTTTGCCACATCTGTTCACTACTACACTATTTCTTAAAATACAGCCCTCTTGATCCATGAATCTACATGACTTCTTTTCTCCGTGGATGATGCTACTTTTTTCCTTGTATCTACCTACACCCTTGCTTGCAAAGTGAGTTAGTAGTAGCCAAGCAATTTACTAAATTTAAAACTCAAGTCAGCCCATCAGCTGAACATAGAACTTTTCACACCTGTGTGAAAACAAAATTTTAAATATTCACATGACATAGAAAAGCCCTCCTGGACGAGGAGGACTGCTTCCTGCAGTTTTCACAACCTTTTTGCACTGTTCGACTTTCCAACACAAACAACTGCCTCAGAAGTTCAGGTCAGCCGCTGCCTCACTCTATCAGAAAGCAAGCAAGAGGGAGAGGCACAAACACGCACTGTCAAATACATGGCACACATTTTAAACTAGAACAGCTCTCTAGGGAGGTAAACTTTAAGGAAACAAAACAGCTCAGAGGAATTACTGACAGGTCCTTGGAATGCCCATCATCTGTCTGCTGCTATGCGTTGTTACCCCTTCAAAACTTTTAAGTCTTATAAACATACGGTCATAACAAAACACTAGGTTTTGCTCTTGATAGAACTGAAAATTTAAACCATAAAACCAAGGCAATTCAGTAAAGAAGAAAAAGGAGTCAGCACTACTATTTTTAAAATGTCTGGATTCTGTAATGTCTCCTTTAGTATTTGGGATTATATGCTGCTAAAATACTATTAAAAAACCCAACCAACCAAAGAAAAAGCAAACAACAAAAAACTTTGATAAAAATTACTCCTGAACACTTAAGATAAAATAAATGAGCAAAATATCCCAAATCAGCAGCATTTAGTCTGCAGAATGTTTTCTTGCTGCTGAGTAAAGGCATATAGCACATACATTAGTGAATATCTCCTATTAACAACCAGGTCACCTCCACTGTAGATTTGCCTGAAGTCTCCATAGAAGGCAAAATACTGGCAAAATTTTTTAAATGTTGGTTATGCCTTATAATTTAGAGCAGTTGTTAAGGACAGGACTCTTGCTGTTTAAAAATAAATAAGATATCAGCACAAAAGCCAACATTCCCAGCCTGCAAACCAAGCATATTATTTCAGTAGGATCATACTCACAATGAATGAATTGCTTAAGTCTTAGCTCCTTGGTCACACTGAGATGGTGCAGAGGAAACAAGCCCACAAACCTTGCCATAAATTCCTCTGATGTCAAAAGTTGGCATGGAAAAAGAGCCAAAAGTCACATTTTCTGCCCTCCTGGTCACTTTGCAGCAGAAATGTGGGAAGAGAAACGAATGCAGAAGAGTGCACTGCAGAACTTTTCCTCCTAGCACAGGCTTGGGAGGGTTGTGGCAGGAAACAAAGTTGCTGTAAATATGCTTTATTTTCTCTCTCTCTTCCCCTGCTCTTTCCTCCCTGGGATTTTTTGTCAAAGACTTAGGCTTATTTGTGACAGGATAGGAGAGACTTCCTATATGTTTCCCTGAAAACTTCCCCATAGCTTAGCATTGGGCAGCTAGAAATGGCTACTTTCTTCTTAAATGTAGAGAAACTAACGTCCAAGGCAAGACCATGCAAGCAAAAACAGGGCAACAGCATTTCAAAGCATTTTCAGCTCTCACCAGGAAATATTAGGAAGCAAGTTGGCATTAGCTCATCCATCCTTCTTAGTGCTGCTAAGTGTCAACACTTCACATCTTAAATCTATAACCAAAAGCTCAGTCACTGTCAAGGACAACAGTGGATACTTTGAGCCAGGAAAGGGACACCCCAGACACCTGATGACTTCTGATAGTGATACAGCCAGTGTGCTGTCCTACCATGATGACATGCATGATGTTGCATCATAGAAAAAAAATCATAATATTCTTTATATGCTCTTCTCATAAGTTCTCAGTGTAGTGGCAATAAAATTACTAATACAGAGCACATAAAAGTCAACAACTGGCCACACTCTTCTCTCTTGCTGGTTCCCTGGTACCTGTTCCATCACATGCTCTCAGATGCCCTAAGTTTCAATCTCTGAGCCCTCTGGCTCAGCCATCCAAGGGCTGTTACTGGCACTCCTGATTTGATCTTCATTCTTTAACAAAAAGTTCATTTGACATCGATGGCTTCTTCCCCAGCTGCTTAATTTACCTTCGCAACTTTTATTTTATTACAAGAAAATTAATATAGCATTTAAAGGAAAGACAATTTTTCATAACAATAACTTAGAAAGGTTATAAAGAAATATCAGGAGAAAATCAGGAAAAAAAAAGTCTACAGCAGGGAATCTGTTTGTAGGTCAAGAATTTTCCCTGGACACACATGTAGTTAATGGGCAAACACAAATGAGAAAAATATGGAACTAGAATAGGATGTTTTATTGCAACTTCATTAAATTTTCAGATCTCTTTTGCTCCAATGTGCTGTGCAAGAAGAGAGAAAAAGTCTTTCACAAGTGACAAGATAAAACAAGTACCACATCTGTGTGTCTCTAGGGAAGCTTCCAAATCTGCTCAAGAAGACTGCCTTCATGTTATAAAAGTTGGCAGAAATCCAATATAGCTGATTTTAAAGTATGATTTGGGAAGTGGTCTTGTTCTTAAGATGAGAGGAGTAAATCAGCAATTACCATACCAGAACCCAAATTACAGCAATAGAAATGAGAGTAAGGCCAGCCCTTGGGCATCACTGAATTTACTCCTATAGTCTGGTAGATATTTTCAAATTGAAGTCCATCCATATTCAAATTTGTTTTTGTCTCAGGAACTTATTTTATTATTAAAACAGATTCTGCAGTGGAACCAGTAGGCCCCAGACAGAAATTCAACCCAAGCGTGCTTGGCTGCTTTCTTGTCCAGTACATTTAGGATGTGCATCAAGAAACAAGACAGCCAAAACCCCAGCTCCTGAAGCTGAGGCTTTGGAGACCTCAAGCGCCACAACCACACATATGTCCAGAGATTTACATTGTTCTGAGGAAGAAGAATATATACATAATTTATGATATGCAGTGAGCAGCAAAGAGCAGAAGACTAGCTCCTTTTGTACAGATGTACTGAAACTCTTGTCTAAGTATGCAGCAATGCTTTCTCATATTAAAGTAACAGGGTCTCCCCCCTCCCTCAGGGTTGTAGAGAAGCAAGACAAACTTCGACAATCTTGCCTTTTGTCATGAAAGGCCATACATCTGTATAGCCAGTAAGTGTTACTGTATTCTGCCTTTGCAGCCTGGCTACGTACTGTCAGTCACTCAGAGCACCCCAGGCACCAGCACAGACGTCACAGCACTGCAGGGAGCCCCAGGAATAGGCTAACCCAGAGTTCACCTTCTGCCTGGGAGAGTTTTGAGCTTCACTTAACTGTTCGAATGAGTCATCAATTTGAAGCAGGGACTTTGCTGATCAAAATCTAGCAGAACTTTGGCAGTCAGCACTGGGGAGACTTTCCACGCGCAAAACATAAAGGCTCTGCCAGTCTGCTCAGCACAGCAAACTCTCCCTAGGGAAAGGAACAAGCATCATGGAGAGCTTATTTTCCAGTGATAGTCCAGCAGTTTTTATTAAAATATTACCCCAAAATCACAGCAGCAGAGGAGTATTTCCTTTTCCTTATTCTTTCTCCCTGTGAGACAGGAAATCTGCAACAGCTGGAGTTGTCATCTTAGAAACAATGTTAGCTTTTCCCCTTGTTAGTCACATCTGATTCCACATATAGTGACAGACACCATTAAATTCATGCTCACCTCTTTAACCCATTGGTGTTACTTAGGATGTATGTGTTTTGAGAACACTGTCATCTTTTCTCTTGGACTGGAACAATACACAGTATCACTGTTTCCAGATCAGGAACTGAGGATCCTTGAAATAGGTTAATGAAGTAGGAAATACCATTCAGCAACATCTGCCATTCCTTCTGCCTCTAGTCAGCCATCCATACATACCAGAGCAGAGAATTTACCTCTGCTCAGTTTTCAGGGATTCCTGTTGTGGACCTCCACAGTCTTTCATCATCACACATTTTCCTTTTTGGTATCTTACTCCAGCAAGATACCCTCCAGAGGCTGTAGAGCTTTGGTCTCTTATTTCAAGTGTTACAGCTTTTTTGCCCATAAAAATGCAGCCTTCCTAAAACATGACAATTTAGACCTCTGAGGAGGGATGTGACATCTGTGAAAAATCAGAGGTTCCAAATCACCCTGACTTATTTTGAAATACAACATTGTAAAACAAAGAAAAAAAGTTACTTACCTTTTGATATTGGGTATTTGTGGGTCTCACTCTTCTTCTTTA
This sequence comes from Cephalopterus ornatus, assembly GCA_013396775.1. NCBI lineage: Eukaryota > Metazoa > Chordata > Aves > Passeriformes > Cotingidae > Cephalopterus > Cephalopterus ornatus. The sequence continues at coordinate 16,474 of VZRE01012994.1, forward strand.
GTAAGAGTTTCCCATTCCTACCATGCAAGGCTTAACTTTTGCTGCCATGTTCCCTTTTTGCAGCAGCTAACATAGGTGAAACAAACAAGACAAAATCTGATGGAGGAAAATACATTTTTCTGCATTAAAAAGTTAAAGATTTATATTATTTATCTAAGCTTGCCTCAGCTTGCAGCAATTACATCTTCCTATTCTCCAGAAACTCACATGTCACCTATCTGTAGTTATGACAGTCTAGATGCATGGCATATTATGCCTACTGCTTCCAACAGTCATATCCACTTCTGACAGTGGTGGATTTGCCTCATATTTGAAAAGATGTTTTTCAGCAATTTTGTAAAAAAGGAAGATTCCCCTCCAGCCTCAGAACAATATGTTCATATTTTAAAAAACAAATTTATACTGTTACTAATAGAGGTAACCATAAGATCCAGCCACCCTTCCTGAAAGACAAACTTCCATTTTTTAATACTAGTGGAAGGCTCCTTGGATGATGGAGGCTAATCAGTAAACATGTGGTTATTCTGTACATCAAGGGACATTTACAAATTCAAATATTTTGGTTCCTAAAAACGTTAGCATATTGTTGAACATTTTTCATGCCTCAGCTTTGTTTTAAAAGTTCTTAATTCGTTTCATAACAGTGGAAAATAAAATCAAATTCCATCCATTCCTGGCCAACATAAGAAATGGCATGAAACAATGAACAGAATACTCAATTAGGACCTGCCTCTAAGTACTGAAACCTCCTTTGACTTCAGCTGAAGCAAGACATAGTTCTAACTAACTGTGCTTGTATGACAAAGGTAGGATTCCTAGAGAAATGCAAACTCATCTGGTGAATTAGTTGAGAAAAATACACTAACTGGTCATCTCTAATGCCTTAGCCAGTTCTATGCGCTTTCTTGCAATGAAAGGGTGTGTCTGAAGTGTGATGTCCTCAAATCCCTTTCCAAACAAAATCAATTAAGTTGAAAAGCTGTTCTTCTACTTGCAGAAAGAAACCCATCCATTGCAGAATTATGACTGTAAAATTGCAGCACTTCAAATTCAGCCTGTAGATTACGACACCATAACTTTCCAGGACAGACAAGTGACTCATCTGGAAAGGCAAACACGATTTTTGACATTTATACCTTATGAATTATTAACTGGTTTGCTGCATCTAGATTGATTTTGCATGAAAAGGAATTTCTGGCACATACCTTGAAGCCTGAAAAGTGTACAAATTGGAACAGAACTCAGCAAAACTATCTAATTGGCTAGTGCTGCTTAAAAGAGCAAGTCCTGTCAGTATACTTAAAGTCATAAAAGATAAAATCTACAATAATTTGCAGGAAAATTTTCTTTCTGGAGAAAAAAAATACAACTTTTATCTCTTTTGGAACATGTTATGCTATCCTATTTCATTGTGGTTGCACTCTTCCCCCCAGAAGCAGAAAAAAAAGTGATGTCTAGGGCTTAAGAATACTTTAAACTGGAAAATAAATTGTGTCCATGTTCTTTCTGCTCAATACTCACAAAATTTCTTAACACAAATGTGAAAGACAAGTCTTACATCAAAATGTTTAGATGAACTGTTAATATTTAAAGACCTTTTGCAGCCAACAGAAACTGGAATTTAGGCAATGGAAAAGAATAACAATTGATATATAAAACCACAAATTACTAAAAAATCAAACTGAAATTCCCAAACTATTGAAGAAGGCAGAGGGAGACGTAAATATTTTAACAGTGTGAAGTATTATGCTGCCATCAAAATAGAGGGGAAAAAGGAGGGCAAAACCAACATTTTTCTCTGTTTTAGAACTTCTGCTTACAAAGGATTCAGTATAGTATTTTGACAGTGATAACAAACCCAAGGAAGATAGGACCAAAACACAGCCCGATGAAAATTACATCAATGCTGACAAGGACCTCAGCTAGTGGCACCTACCTGTTCTGAAACAGATGTGCATTCAATTCACCAGCCCCCCCCCCACACACAAGCCCATTAGCCGAACCAGTGGTTGAATTTCATGTTCTTTCAGAAGGCCCTCTGGCATGACATGAAACAGCCTTTAAAGGCTGCCACTAGCAAGGTTACACTGCTGCTGTCTCAGCAGCACCTTTGCTGGGATCGAATAACACTTCTTTTTGGCAATGGGCAAAGAAAATAAGAGCAAATTGCTGCTCCTTGGTGTGGACCATGAGATGCTGCATCAACTACTTCACTACAATTTCAGTCTACAAAATGGAAAAATTTTTTCAAAGCTCTTTAGTTATAAAGAGATACCTTCTGCATGGACAGGAGAGCATCATCACTACTACATCAAGTACAACTACATATCCATTCTGTTCAGGTCAAACACAGTGGTTTCCCTTCACGCTGAACTTCAAACAACCACTTACGATATTTAATTTTCTGCCATGCAAGTCTGTAGAGTCTCCATGAAGCAAAAGCTTGTGAAATATGTTAGCACAGTAAATATGAATTTCCCTCTTTTTTCTCTGCTTTGAGAGAAACAAAACCAACTCTTAGCACTTCTATGACAGACTTGGATGGATTCCTGTGAAATGTGCTATAACCTCAGGTTATAAAAAAGCTACTATTTTGCCTCCAAGATTGAGTATAGGATTAGGTAAGAACTGAAGGTTAGGTAAAGCCAAGGTGAAGGCTAGGCAAACATCATCACAATAATACCATGCTGTAGTTTGGTTTTCTTTCATCTGAAGATATCATATATTTACTATCATAAATATCAGATATTTAAGAAAGGATCAGCACCACCATTGCCCATCAAGGACCACTGCATGAGAAGAAATTAAGAATGAGAGTCACAGAAATTTCTCGAGAGAAGCAAAAGGGAGACTTTTTAGTTCCATGAGAAAAGGTTGTGTGGAGGATCTTTTGGCTGCCCTTGAGTGTACCACAGACTTCCACTGAGAAGAGGGCCATGAGCCTGCTTCATCAGGGCATTTCCCACTAAACGCTGTCCATTTAGTTTCTCATCAGATGTATTCACAGAGTGGTAACAGCTCCTTGTGGTTTGCAAAGCAGGTTTTCAACTCTTTCCCTCCTGTTGAGCTTATAAAAGCCAAAGATTTCACTGGCACACTACTAGGTCATGACAGTGTTCAAGATTCTCGACCCTCCACTCTCCACAAGAAATGTATAAAATCAACCCAGCACCTCCCTCAATTTTGAATTGACAGCTACATAAACCTACAGAATCTCCTGCACAGAAACCTCTGCAAAATCTGTTTTGACTAAACCTGCTTACGCTGCTTCAGCACTTTTATGAAGCATGCTATCAATCAGTATGCTACTCATGAGGGCACATTTAAAAATTAAAGACACTGTTTTGCATGAATGACCAAGAGCAGCCAGTTCTTCCTTGCTGTGTAACACTTCCAGTCAAAATGGAAGTCAAGATATAAAACAAAAATCTGATGCAGGCTGTGTTTTGAGCACAGCATCCTCGGGTATTCTTTGATTCCAGAGATTGCTGGGAGAAAATTTACAGATGTGTGTCATTCAGGGCTCCAGCTTTTATAAACGCATACTTACATAAAAACATAAATTGCATATATCAGCTGGAAAGATACTATAACAGATGCTTGAGAAATCCTCACCAAAAAAAAAAGCCATTACTTTTTTTGCACATAAAGAAGCAGTTCCTTCAATCAGATTCAGAAACAGAGTTTTCAAATGAAGCAAACTGTTTAAGCCACCAACAACTCAAAAGGGTTACACAGTATCCAACTAAAGGGCAATTTAGATTAAAGTCAATTTTTCATCCTTTCAATTATGTAGTATCAATAAAAGGACACATGGGAATTATGCCAAATGTGAACAATGTATCCGGCAATCAAGCTAGTGTACAAATAGAAGGAATTTCCCTACCTGCTGTGGAAATAATCCCCTCCACAGCTAAGTGAATATTTTTTCCAAAAATAGTCTTTATTTCCAGATCAAAAATTTGCTCCTTTTCCTTGATCTCAAAAAGTACCACTTTGCACTGAGAGACACAAACAGACTGCCCTGGTGCATGCCTCTTGAAGAGAGGTTTCTAGCAGTCTGCTGGGGCACTATCCGGAGAGCCACACCCCCCTGCAAATGGCTCTCCTTCCTGCTTCCTCAGCTTCCTCACAAGTTTTCACACCACATGAGAAGGGAGTTCATTAAGTTCAACACAAGCAACACATAGCACAGCATTTGCACTAGGAAAAATACACCATTGTCCAACTTCCCAGAGCAACCTCATACCCACCTACCTTTACAAAGACAGAAACCGACCATAATTTTGTGGATGAGGCTGAGAGGAAACATGGAAGGAGATAAGCAGACCTACTGTGAGTCCAGCTCCAATCACAGTCAGTTAGAAAAGACAGGTGATGCCCTATCACAGGAAAAGCCTGGGCTGCACACACGCACAGGTCCCACTCAATGCTGCTGGACAGTCAGTGATATGTTTTGAATACAAGGTTGCCAGGAATTTAGGAAAATATTGATAATATGGAGCAGTAACAACTGGTTAGTTGCAGTTTAAGAGTCTAGCAAGTGCAGAAATCACTTTGTATGTAAAGAAGGATTGCTTCACCTATTCCAGTTAAAAACATTTTACATACTTCTGACCAAGGAATTAAAAAAACATTCAGACAGATGAATCACCGTATAGAAATCATTTGACCAGGAGATTAATTTCCATCATATTCATATTTCTACTGATTTCAATGGAACTGCTCCAAGCTTGTGGTGATGCACACCTTCAGAAGATTTCTGCGTCTACGCTAATAAGCAGACACTCTGTCATGGACACTTTCTAAACAGATTATCAATGTTTTCAAACTCAACCTCAACCCTGCCTTAACCCTAATGTTCTCTTTTTTACAAATGAACCTAGGCAGATAGCTCTGAATCAATGCAGAATTCCTATGAAGGCCACAGAATTTTGTGGGTAAAAGCATAGCAAGGTGGCAGTCTCATTTGCGTCTTATTAGTCACCAGGGTCATTCTCACCAGGGCAATTCTCAAGCTTGTTAAAGAGGGAAAAACAGTACTTTCCACCGAAAAGTCAGGGCATCTAACAAGCTACTGAAAATGGAGTGGAAGTAATTTCTTCAGATGTTTCTTTCAGTATCAAACCTTTTTCTCTATAAAGCTGTATAAACTGGTTAATTTTGTCTTGGTGTTGCAACAAATTAAATCATGTTGTATCAAAAAATATACAATGGTAAGAAATAAGCAGGCTTTTAAATATTACAGGCTTTTGGTTCAAATCACCACATTTGGATTGCTATTTAAATGTCAGTCACATTTATTCAGTGGTTTCCAGGGGAACATTGGATGTAGCCATTCCCAGAATTTTTGTTCATTTCTTTCCCTATGAAATTATTACTTTCTGAAAGCTTAGTTTTGACTATGCCTCACAAGAACCATATTATGCAATGAAAGCGCTGATGTGGAAACAAAGCTCATGCTATTTTAAACCAACTCTGTTTAAATGCCCCAGACTGTCAAATTGTTATCACTCGTAGTGATTGTGGTAGTCTTAAAACTGTACACAAACCTGCAGAAGAAATATTTCCCAGTCACAGTGACATAGCACCACTGGAAACGGAAGTCTGCATGCCTAAATAAAAGGGATCACTTGGTGGCACAGCACTTTGTTGCTCATTTTTGGAAAAACACTCTTTAGTGCAATCTTCCTAGCTCCAGGATGTCTTACAGGTTTTCAGCAGCAGAGTTAACATTCTAATAGGGTTATTTCTCCTTCTTAGGTGCTCCGTGGATAATAGAATTAAGTGAATAACCTAACCTGCTCCATACTGGTCAATCTAGCCTCCTGCAATTCTGTATTAATGTCACAACTTCTGGAGTCACCCTGCTTTTACAAAGTCAGGAATATTTCTTCTAAACTTCATGATGCTGCACAGAGGTAAAACCATAAAAGGTTTCCTAAGACGCAGAAGGGTGAACACACCAGTCATTCTAGAAGGCACAAAGTATCCTCCTGCTTTTCAATGACTAACTGCTGTTGCATTTGGTGCATGCAATTTGATAGGCATTAAGTTCTTCAGCACAGCTTCTGAACTGGCAGTACTTCGTGCAGGTTAGTTAGACATTTTACAAGTTGAAGAATTACGAATGAAAATAAAATGCTTACATTGTATAAGACAATGTGGAAGTCATATTATTTTAAGTTGATCTATGGAAAGAAGACTTCTGAATGAAACAAAACCTTTTTCTATAACACTTAAATTGTACTACAAATTTATACTTCTCATTGGAATGGTATTATGTATTAAGAATGTTGTACACTCATAAACTCTACTTGTTTACAGGGTACTATTGTTACAACAAGAATAATAGCATTAAAGATAGAAAGAAATTAAACCAGAGAATTCAAGGGCTAAACTGGGTTAAAGGACAGAGCAAGCAACAAAACTATGAGAAATAACTTGTTCCTGATATGAATTAGTTCTCTATCATGACAGCACATCATATACGTAAAGATGATTAAGAATCAAATTAATAATTGAGAATTTTTAAAACTACCAATTTGTTTGGTTCTATTTGGGAAGCGTTATTCACACCAACAATGACAATCTATATTTCACCTGGAGTTTAAATGCTAGTCAAAAGGATTACTCCCTAGAGCAAGGTTATCACAGTTAAGTCGTGGATTTCTCACTCATACTGCAAACAAGCCAATAAAGTTTTGTCTTGCAACATACTTGTGAGTCATTCTCACACATGAATTGTGTATTCATGGCCTGCATGAAACAAACCGTGAAAGTCAAGGCTGAGGCCAAAAATCCCTAGGTCATCAGATGCCAGGCTGCTAAATCTGGCATCAGAGACTTAATATTTTGGTTTCAGACAGCTAAAACTATTCCTTCCTTCCAGATGACATTATTGCTGACAATCACTGTGAGAGTGTCATCTGAAGGACAAAACAGCACGCACAGACCTTTCACACCATGCTCCCCCCAAAAAAGATGTTTATCTCTGCTGCTGCAGATGCCTTCTCATTAATTTATAATAGTGGAGAACCGAGACTTCTAGTACTCAAAAGTGAAGTTCAGCTTGCCTTAAACATGGATAACACAAATACTGAAATTCTTATTTTCAGTACCAGAACTCAGCGCAGTAATGATGACCTGGCCTTCCAATGGCACAGTAGGCAGCAGCAGTGAAAACAACGGAGTAGCAGCAGCAGATGGGTGCTGCAGGATGGGCTCAGACACCCCTAACTGCTCCTTACTGATCTGTTCTGAGTACAGCAGTTTTCTTGCAAGACCTATTTCACTAATGATGCAACACAATGTGGCATTAAAGGCGAGACACAATGTCATTCAATGCCTGCATGTGCCCTTGCTGGAAATTGACATAACCCATTGCTTTCAGTCATAATCATAGAATCATAGACTCATGGAATCAGCCATTTTGGAAAAGACCTCTGAGATCATCAAGTCCAACGCTTGATCCAACACCACTGTGGTTACTAGACCATGGCACTAAGTGCCACATCGAGTCTCATCTTAAAAACCTCCAGGGACAGTGAATCCACCCACCCCCTGGGCAGCCTATTTCAATGTCTGATTACCCTGTCTGTAAAAAGTTTCTCCTAATATCCAACCTAAACTTCCCCTGGCACAGCTTTCAGACTGTGCCCTCTTGTCCTACTGCTGGTTGCCTGGGAGAAGAGACCAACCCCCACCTGGCTACAATATTAATAGGTGTGGTGTGACTCCCAGGTATTGAAAACCAGAATTTACATGACTACTTGTACTAAGGATCATTCTTTCAGAGAACACCTCCCCGTAGTGTACAAGAGATGAGATGGAAGAGATGAGATGCATGAGAAGGGGAAATACATGGGTGTTGAAAAGCATAACAGCAGAACTTATCTTGTGTGTCTGCATCTACAGACACCTTGCAGTGACCTGCATGACAGACTGCTTGCAGTGGCCAAGACTGCTACCTCAAGATGCCTGCAATGGCAATTAGTAGAAAATAACTGGAGATTTTGTACTTAGCTGCAAACCAAAAAAAGGCACATTGCACAGGTCTTGATCTCAGATTTCTAAATCCAAAGCAGTTCCCTTGACATCTATGAAACCATTTTAGATTTTTGCCCAAAGCACGCTGAGTCAGAACCTGATTCAGGAATTGTTCCCTTGCAGACAGTAACACACAGACTTTGTATTATGAAACAACTCGAAGACTGGTGGAACACCCACCCTGACCTTCCTGCAATATCACACTATGCCTAAAGCAACAGAAGCAAACCTCATTATTCGGATTTCAGCTGTAGTCTAGACCAAAAAAGAAAAAGGTCATGTTTATTGCTCTTTTCCCAAAGTCAGGAATGCCTATGGAAACACAGTGCACAGCCCTCGCTAGGGAAGGTTCGATGGCCCCAGCAGCCATCCCCGCGGGCTCCAGGCGGGGAGGACAGGGCATCCCAGGAGCTGCTCCCGGACCCCGGCAGACCCTGCCCGCTGCCGCAGCGCGGACGGGTCTGGGCGGGGGGCCGGCCCCCCGCAGCTGCGCACCGCGCACCCGCGGACACCCGAGCAGACCCACCCCCTCCCGTTCACATCCACTACGCAAAACCCTTCACGCTCAGGCGGAGCCGTGACCCACTGGCGCACCACGCACACCCGTGCAGACACGCNCGCTCACACCCCCTCGCACGCTCGCTCATCACGCACGACCGGCCACAACATCCGCGATCCCACTCGCCGTGCACTAGAATGGAAATCCGCGCACGCCGCGCCCAGCACACACCCGCACACACCCGTGCCCGCCCACGCATACGCCGGTCGCAGCCGAGCGCATCGCGGCGGCACCGACTCCGGTGCGGGGAGGG
>VZRE01012996.1:5303-57398 GCA_013396775.1 Cephalopterus ornatus
ACCCCAGCACACAGGTCTCAGAGGGTTCCATCCGAATGCATAACCGTGTGAAGTCAAGATCCCCACTCATGGGGCAGGTCTGAGTGTCATGCTGCTGGTGCTTGTGACCAGGTTTCCAGGTCCAAAAAGGACCAGAAAGACAGGTTATTTTCACCTCTGGTATCAAAGCAAGAGAAAGCTTAGGATGCCCTGTGAAGAGCCTTCAGGCACCCAGACTGCATTCGGGGGAGTGGTGCGCGAACCCGTGCACACACACCTCTGCATTCAAATGTGAATGTGTATGCAGAGGGAAGTGTGGGCACACAGGGGTATCCACAGATCCATTGCCAGGCATGCCTGTGCCAGCTGAGAGTCCTGGTTCTGCCCAGAAAACCAGCAGGGTGGGCAGCAGGCAGCAATACAGGCAGGGGTGGGGGGAGGCTACAGGGCCAGCAGGAAGGGGTGACACTTAAGCTAGTGGCAGGGGAAATGTGAGACAGGGTTGGTCTGGAAACAATGCAGCTCCTGCCAAATTTACAGCCCTCCTGGGGAGGGCTGTGAGAGCAAGGTAAGGAAAGCCAGCAGCAGGCCAGGGAATATCACCAGGGCCTGGCTTTTTGAAGACATGTGCTCCTGTGTTACAAGTGTCAAGAGGGCACCACATGAACCTCTTTAATGAGCCCAGGGAGCTGAGGCCGGGGGGACCATCCCACCTCTCTGGGAAGCACTGGAGGCAAACACAGAGCAAGGCCTGCTGCAGTGAAGGTGCACAGCAAGGGGCTCAAAATATAGCAGGAGAGGTGGCAGGAGGGCAGCTGAGTTCTACATCCCTCCCAGCTGCCCCGCACCAGTGAGAACAGCCACCATGCATCCCTGCTTTTCCTGAAAAATCTCTAGTGAAAGGCATGTCTGCCTGTGGCAGTTGTGTTGGAACCAGATGATCTTCAAGGTCCTTTCCAATCCAAACCATCCTGTGATTCGATGAAAAACTGGAGCTAAACAGCCCTTGGCCAGAGCTAAGGCCATGGGAGGTGGGTGTAAAGCTCATGGGCTTGCTACAGGAGGTATTAGAAGCCATCGGGCAGACTGGCACCCGAACCAGTGTCCTGAAAGGCCATCCTCCCTGCCTTGGGCTGCTGAACTTGGCCAGGAGGCTGAGGGCTGTATCTCGGGACCTCACATCTACAGCAACCAGCTTCATGACTTGGCTGCAAGATAGAGCAGGAGGAAAAGCAGGACCAGGAAAGAAGCAGTGAACTTGTCATTCAGATACAATTACCTGCCATAATAGCAGAGGAGAGGTGGGAAAATGATCTACCAGGGAAATTGCTTTGGGTAAAAATGATCTGTTTCTTGCTCCTAGCTTGCAGCTACAAAACTCCCCTTCCCAGGCTCCATCTTCCATGAGATACACTAGCATCCATGGCGTAGTTCATTGCAGTATCTACCAGGAGGTGACAATTCAGAGCATGTATCTGTGAGAAGGTTATTAACCCTCTCCTGACTGACTCTCAATGCCTGAGTGGTTGCTACTTCTTGCTAGCCGACTGTTCTGAGATTGGAGGCAGACTTGGTTGTTTAAGTCCCCTGAATGCACAGCTGGCAGGACCCCTGCCTCAGGAGTGGGAGAGCATCCCACAGTCACTGTCCTCCTGCCCCTGGGCACAAGCCCCACAAAGAGACAGCAAGTTGGGAAACTACATCACTCTCCATCCTCTCGGAGTGGCAGGCAAGCAAGCTCCATCTGCTCTGTACTGCGTCGTGCAACGCTCCCTTCTGCTGCAAAGAAACTCATTAAGCGTCAGCAGCGTGGGGCTAACGATGTGTAGATGAACACTTCCATCTCTGTCCGCCAGAAGGCTGCGAGCCTGGGAAGTCAGGACAGTGGCACACTGCCTTCCCTGACTAGAGTGTTGCAAGGATTAATTAGGAAACACTTGTGATGTGCTTCGGAACTGGAAAGCGCTAAGTGTTATTAATCAGTGTCACCATTTACATAGAAGAATTGCAGAAAATATGAGGGGGTGGTGAGTGGAAGAAATAAATCACCCTGTGGCTTTGATGGGGATAATAGGATCATAGGAGGTGGGTATAGGTCATCCTGACCCCACAATACTACTGCTGATGTTGATTTGGGTAAGGAAAGGTCCAAGCTTTATGCACCACCTGGGGAAGTGAGCACGGATCCACCCAGCCTGCAATGGCACCTTGGAGACCCACTGGACATGCTGTGCTGGTTGTTTCATACCCAGACGGGATGGTCTCTGTTCCCTTTGCTCTGGGGGAGAGATCACAAGCCTATTCAGTATTCCCTCTCCATCACAGCCTGGGGCAGCTCCAAGGCAGCAGTACCCAGCACAGACGCTTCCATGCACAGCATCCCCCATCACAGCAGGGCTGGCCAGATATTTTTGGTTTCTTCACAGACCTCAAAACCAGTGAGTGAAAAAGGGAATAAAAGGTGTCACGTACACTCCTCTGGACAGAAATCCCCTGCTTGGAGAGGGTCTGCTCTGTCCCACCAAAGTGGAACTGGAGGAAAAGGAGATCTTTGCTCCCATTTATGGGGAACTGGGAGAAGTACTGCTGGAAGGGAGACCCTCTCCTCTCCTCCAACAGACATTCACTATCACCAGGAGGATGTCCCACGTCCCAGCAGGACAGCACCAGCCATGCAGGGCTGAATAACAGCTCCTGTTTTGCCCAGCACTGCAGTGAGATGTCCACACCAAGCCTCTGGGCTCCAAAGAGACAGGAGACTGACTGCGCCAATTGGGCAGGAGTTCTGGAGAGTTGGGATGTGGGGGTGCGCAAGCAAAATCAGCCAGAGGATTTCAGGAGCAGAGCAGAAGAGCTGAACAGAAGCAGACACCACCTGGCCTCTACATCTGGCCACAACTGGAAAGAGGTTTCCCTTTAGAGCAGCCTGGAGGGCTACAAAGAATCCTGCTGACCTTGTAGAAACACACACCAGGCCACAGCCACGTCTGAGCTCTACCAATATGCAGAGCTCTATGAGTCCCACTCCAAACATGACTGTACACAAGCACAGACCCCTACATCAGCCACTTCTCACACACCTATGTAAAAGAGCAAAGTCAAAACTCCTCACAAATAAACCCTATCCTGTTTTTCTGCCTAGGACATGTCTGGAAGTGGGTTGCAGACTCCTCAGATGTGGATAGCAAGCCACAGTTATTTAACATCCTGTTAAAATCTGTGATTTTTCTAAAAACAGTCACCGGAAGGCTGGTCCCTGGCAGCCTGTGCTGAACAGAGAGGCTGCTAGGGATGATTTGACAGGTCCTGCTCCCCACCTGGCATTTGGAAATAGCCAATTCATCTCTGCACTCATTTGTGTGCTCAAGATTGTGACTGGCTTCCCCCAAATGTCTGTTCAGGTAAAACTCAATGGCTGGATATTTGCAGAAAGCAAACACAGGAGAGGGCACAGCCCAGACCCAGCAAATTCATTCCCCTAAGCAAGCAAATATTAAGGGGACTTTTTTTTCACCTCTATTTGCTCATTTCTATTTCAATGATTTAGAGCATATGGGAGGTCAAATTAGCTCCTCAGAAGAGTTCTTTCTAGCCTAGGAAGCCCAGGTTATCCCTCTTTTTCCTCCCTCCTCCCTCCCTCTCCTTTTCATCTCCTCTCTTCCTTTCCCCTCCCCTTTCATTTTCCCTGTTTGTTTGGGGAGTTTTTTTGGTTTGGTTTTTTTTTGTTTGTTTGTTGTTTTTTTTTTTGCTTTCTTTCTCTTCTTTGCTCTTCCTTTCCCTTAAAACCCCAAGGTTTACAATTCCCGAGGGCCAGCTGGGAGCTCGTCTCTGCCCCTTGCCTGTTCCCTGCCTGCCCCCATCTGCAGCTGCTGCTCACCCCACCTGCCCCGGGGCCTCACACGAAGCCACTGAATTTAGAGTTAATTTGAATTTGAGTTGACAAACTCCAGGCATATCCCATCTGCACAGGCAGGAAATGGCCAATGTGCTAACCTTCCAGCAGGGAGGGCAGGGCAGAGGGGAAATGCTTTTACCTTTCCCTCCATTTAGTTTAGCTCTTAAAAACAAAAAAATAGAGTCAAATAAAATAATGCCTTGGATTGACCTAAAGCCGAGGTGGAAATTCCCTGAGAGCATCCAGAGGTGTCTGGGAATGGGAACAAAACCCCATCTTGCTGCTTGGGATTAGGGACTAAAGGCAAAGGCTCCAGGAGGGGAGCCCAGGCTCAGCATTTCTCCTCGTCTTGTCCCACATAACCCCGTGGACATCTGCTCTCTTCCACCTCTCTGCAGCAGGAGAAGCTGCCACTTTGTCCTCTCAGCTGCTTGGGAACTCTCCCTACTTTGTTTCCTGCAAAGTCAGTGTCCTCTGAGGCTGCTCTCACCGCTGCAGCAAATTAGCAAAAGTGTCCCACTACAGGCAACAACAGATCCTTGGATATTTATTTTGGAGGTGGAGGTAGTGGTGTATTTAACCAGCTGTGAAGCCAGAGAGCAGTCAGGGCTGTTGCTCTGTGGTTTCCAAGAAGTTGGAGGTGCAAAGGGAACCCATGGAAGTACTTCACATTTCTGAATGAAGAGGCCGAGCTTATAGTATATCACCTGTCCACACCATGAGGCCATGCTAAATGCCCTAAGGCTGGATTTTGTGGGCTGCCAAAGCACAACCTTCAACTGCAGGAAAATTTACCAGGGCCGGGAAGAAGCAGATTTTCTGCTTCCATGGGATATCCTGAGGGCTGGGTGCTGCAAAAAGTTTGAGCTTTGACATTCTCTCTCCTGACCGAGCCTCACACAAATAAATACCTTCATCCTCTCCTTCTCAGCCTCTAACCCCCCACAAATTTTCAATCCTGCCTCCCACTGCTTCTCTGACATTTCTCTTTCAAAGATGGCACTTCCAGCTGATGTTGATTTTTCTATCTCTGCAACAGTGTTTTTTTAAGCAGAAGCAAGGCATCTGGAATAAAATTAGCATTATTTAGCATTAACCAGCACCAAAGGCACTTGACAGATGCAGAAGAACAAAGATCTGGGCTGGATGTTGGGAGAACACTTTCTGATGTGTCCCACACCAAAATAGGGTAAGAGGAAAGCAGGGGGAGGCTGGCCTCTCCTTCCCTGTGAAACTGCTCAGCTGCAGTCAGGCTATCCACACCTGCAGCCTGTTCTGTCAATTCCCGGTGGGGGTATTCGCCAACCTTATCAGAAAAGCAAATGATCGTTTCTTGGGGTGTCAGGAGCAGTGAGTGAACTGTGACTTGTACCAAAAGTGTTATTCCAGCACCTATTGCCTCATCCATTGCTGCACCATCCTGCAGCTCAAGCATCAACATCAGCATGAGGACACCTCCACCTCCAAGCCTTAGCAGACCCCTTACCCCCAGCACCCCTGGGGTTATTGGCTTCTGTGGGTCATGAGGAGGAGGGTGAGGACGCAAAATATGATGGGAAGAGAATTAGGGAAAGCAGGAAGCAGCAGGTAGAGGATTTAGGACCAGATCTGAGGCCCAGCCTGGAATCTACCCTATCACTAATAACTATGCCTGGCTAATTCCTTTTCTAGCTGCATCTCCCACCCACTGGGTACAGAAACAAACCAAGCCCTTGATGCTCCTGCCCTCTGCCACTAATGCCTGTAACGAGGCTTCAGTCAAGTGCAATATTGCGAGAGTTGCAGCTTGTCACCTTCCCTGTGGCCGCAGGCAACGTCAGGTTTTTCAGATGCTCTAAAAGAGAACTGTCAAACAAACCTGTTCCCTCCAGAGATGCTCCACTCAACCTCGTTCTTGCACATCCCCTTCCTGCTAAGCACATGGCACCACTGCAGATTTAGGAGTGGGATAAGCAACCTCTCTCATGTTGTCCCTCGTTCGTATGCTTGGTCTCCCGAGAACTTTAGTAATTGCTTCTTTGCCTTTAAATACCATGCTGCTCCTTTGGCATTTCCTGTTTAAATGTCTCCTGCTTTGAAGATGACATTGTCTGGAGGCGGATGGATTGGGGTGGTGTTTGCAAGATGCAGTGCAGGAAAGCAACGGGCTGCTCTGCCTGTCTGACTTCTCCTGTGGAGAAGGCAGGGTCAGGCTGGATGGCTTTTGCAGCAGAGCCATAGATTTCAGGCCAGGACTTAAGATATCCCCCTTCCTCTGTCCTTGGAGGAGTTCCTCCTCCCCCTTCGGGGTGGTTGCAGTTGCCTTGACTGCATCTCCCTTCCCTGGAGGGGGAATAGGGAAGGGGAAGTCATATTCTGGTGGTTGGAGCCATCCTGCCCCAGCACAAGCTGGAGCATCCTATTAGGACTGGGCTGAGAGCTCAACCTCCAGCATCTCCAGGTCATAGAGGTACTGTGATCAGGTGAACAGCCAACCTTTTCAAGCCTCTGTGCTCAGAGTACTGGATCCATTCCACAGCTCCCTGCCGTGCATCCCGAATGTGCAGCCTCCCAGTTACCTATACATCCCACTGGGAAAGGACCCTGGGTGTCCCACACTTGTGGCTCCACATGCATAGGGAAATGTGGCAGCTCTCACTTCATGGAATCCTGGCTTTGAGTGCCCCCACCTCTGTGAATCTTAGAGCTCCAAGAAGGATATCGTCAGGATTTCACACTTACACATTTTGCTTCCCATTTTGCAAACAATGGGCAAGCTGAAGAATTTTTGCAAGTAGTATTAGGGATATTAGGGACTGTAATTAGGAAATTTTCTTCCAGGGAAAGTGGAGGGGGAGGGGCAGCAGGAGGAACATCCTTCCTTGTTATTTTTGGGAAAAGTGTAATTATTACTCCTTCGGCCGGTCTGCAAAAGGGATTAATAATGTCCAGCTTCACAGCTGTCAAAGCCCTGATTAATTGAGCTTGCTGTACTGAAATCTCATCTTGTTTGTCTTGTGTTGATGTGCAAATTGAAAACAGAACACAATAAATCTTACAGGCATTCTGTACACCTCAGCTTATCAGCCACCCTCATCCCACTTCTCTGCTTCCAAACAGTCTGGAAGGGTTGAGCCTCTGCTCTGCAGCCATGTTCGGCCTGGAGCTGGACAGTATCACGTCTGCTGGGCACATGATGGGGCTAAAACACCCAGGGCACCACCTGCTCTTCAGCCTGGTGGGTGCTCATGCAGGATGTTTCCTCCTCTCCCAAAGAAGAGTCAAATGGAGAGACAAGCTTAGGGAAGTGGTTTGCAACAAAAGTTTGCTTTTCGGCAGGACTTGCCCCCACACTGGGACTGGCCATCCTTGGGGTGTATATGTGCCCACTACTCCTCCCAGGCACAGCTGCTTGTGTCTTTACACGGCAAGGGAGAGAATGTTTCAGGATGTGAATTCATAAATGATGCCTTGCCCAAGCCTGTGGTGGGATTAACCTCAAATAATTTTTGGGCCATGATTCATCCATCCAAAAGTTGGGATGTGCCTGAGCATCACTGGCTGCACCCCTGGCAGAGAAGCTGAGTCTCACACCCTCTGGTCCCATCAGCCTGCAGAGTTCAGGAAAGTGTCCCAAAACATTCCTGGTGGGTCTTGCCATAATTCACAGAATCACAGAATCATTAGGGTTAGAAGGGACCTCAGAAGATCATTCAGTCCAATCCCCCTGCCAAGGCAGTGTCACCTGGAGCAGGTGACACAGGAATCCGTCCAGATGGATTTGGAATGTCTGAGAGAGGGAGACTCCACAACCTCCCTGGGCAGCCTGTTACAGTGCTCCGTCACCCTCAATGTACAGTTCTTCCTCATGTTGAGGTGGAACTTCTTGTGGTTTAGTTTACAGCCATCGCTCCTCATCCTGTTGCTGGGCATCACTGAAAAGAGTCTGGCACCATCCTCTTGGCACCTGCCTTTGAGATATTTATATGCAAATATAAATTTTTTGAGATCCCTTCTCAGCGTTCTCTTCTCCAGACTAATCAGGCCCAGTTCCCGCAGTCTTACCTCATAAGAGAGATGCTCCAGACCCCTCATCATCTTTGTGGCCTCTGCTGGACCCTCTCCAGTATTTCCTTGTCTTTCTTTTTCTGAGGAGCCCAGAATTGGACACAGCACTTCAGATGTATTCTCACTAGGGCCAAGTAGAGGGGCAGGATCACCTCCCTTGACCTGCTGGCCACATTCCTCCGGATGTACCCCAGGATACCAGCGGCCCTCCTGGCCACAAGGGCACACAACCAGCTCATGGTCAACTTGTCATCTACCGATACTGCCAGGTCTTTCTCTGCAGAGCTGCTCTCTAGTAGAATCAGCCCCCAGCCTGTGCTGGTATTTGGGGTTATTCCTCCCCTGCACTTGCTCTTGTTGAACCTCACTAGGTTTTTCTGTTCTCAGTTCTCCAGCCTATCAAGGTCTAGCCTTCAGGTGTATCAAGCCCTTTCCCCAGTTTTGTATCATCAGCAAACTTGCCAAGGGTACATTCCATCCCATCATCCAGGTTGCTGAAAAACTGATAATTGACCCAAGGTGATGCAAGGCAGGGGCAGAGAAGCAAGCTGAAGAAGTACTTAGGAGTTACTCTGCTCTGCCCTGCACAGCCCAGCTACAGGATGAGACCCTTAGCTGCAGCCTCAGCACCAGCTGGTCTCCTTACTCAAAACTGTGACACGATTATGGTTTCAAAGCAAGATTTCCAGCTTCCACTGAACCAGCTTCCACTGTACTTCCACAGTTCCACTGAAAGACGTGGGGTATTTTTGTCTGCAAGGCAACATGCCTGCCCCTTGGTGCTGAATAAATAAATAACTGTGATGGTAAGGAAGATCATTGTTAATTAGAGTGCATAAAGGGCCTGGGAATCCTCCAGGGGAATAAGCTGCAATGCACTGAGTGCAAATCATATGCACTTTTTTACAGGGACATGATATTAAAGAGGAACAGAGTTTTGTGGCAGTATTGTCTCAGAAAGAAAAAGCACTGGGATCTGATGGGCCTCATCCCAGTATCCAATTCCTGCCCAGAAACAGCTCTAGAATGGATTTGGAGGACTTCCCTGTCCTCTACTTGACATGCCACACCCTGCTGAGTGAGAACTCCAAGGTACGAGCTGTGCTAGGCAAAGTCAAGACACTGTAGGGATGTGCCCCCATCCCTTCCCCAGTAGAAACATTCCTGAAACACACTGTAAAGGGATCCCCCTGAGAAGACCCTGCAGAGACTAAAGGCAGGTGAAAGACAATACTCTAATTAAATACCCTATTCCTGTGGCTTTAGCTGATGCTCACAGAATAAAAACAAGTGGAAAACTAGCAAGAACACTGTGTTTACCATTTCTCATTGTATAATATGCAATGTTTTCTCAGCACGTCTTCAGGAGACAAGCAGCTGGAAGCCCAGACTGAATGAAAAGAGAGACAGAACAAGGTGTTACGCAAAAAATGCTGGGGAAGTGAGGGGAGAAAGGTGTCCCCTCAGAGACGCCACATAGCACCCTATGGTGTTCACCCTAACAGAAGGAGAAGTTGTCCCCATATCCACCCTTAGAGTGGCTGTTGTCAAAGGTACTGGGGCAGTTGGTGCTGCTGATCTCTGCTAGTGAACATAAATCTTCCTCCTACATCCCCCGTTTTTCAGAGATGTCAGGAGGTATGGAGTGGATTGGCCAGGCCATTTGCTCTCCTACCCTCTGGGACTATCTCTTGTTCCTTTATTATTCTCTGGACATGGTTTAGGCTTCCCTTTCCATGCAGCTGGGCTGTGCCCTCTATGGAGGATCCTCCTGGGTTCTCTCCAGGGTGGGGCTCCTCATCAAGAGGCTGAACCAGCTTCTCCAGATCAGATGTGCACCTTTGCATTCTGTGTCTGCACAAGCTTTTATCCTTCCAGCAACCTGCAACATGGGGAAAAAGATGATGGTCCTTGAGGAGAGCAGTTTGGCAGCCAGAGATCTGAGGTCTGCAGCAAGAAACTAGGCCATAGGCAGGAGCCTGGAAGGAGACTGGAAAGGGCCCTGCTCCTGTGAGCTGGAAGAAAAGTGGTTTCTGGAGACCCCAGAGGACTTGGGGCTCCTCTTGGTCCCTGGCCCCTTTAAGGCAACTCCCCCACACGTGTGGTTTGTGATGATCTGCTGGGAACTGCATCACATTGAAGCCATTAGATCTTTTTTCTGTAGCTGAATAATTTTAATTTTCTAGTCAGTTACCTTTTAGGTCTTGCTTTTCTCTTTCTTTGTATCTTAATTGCCTTTTCCGTATACTGGCGCTCCCCTGACATTCTCTCCCCTCTCCAGTGCGTCTGCTTTCCTCCCCTACCTCCTCCCTTCTTTCTCTCTCCCTCTGCCTAACTCCCCCCCAGCCTATTGCATGTGTCCCCCTCCAACTGCTCTGCATCACCTCAGAAGTGCTGCAAACACATGACATGTTGTACCAAGGAGCTTTGTCCTTCCTGGCAGGAGAAGGACCCTGGGATCAAGGATCAGGTCAGCTAAACTGCAACTGCATGTATCCAGACTGAAGGCCACTCTTGTCAGGTCTGATCAGTTTCCCTGATACTGATTCCTGGTACTGATTAACTTTGGAGATATCTTTTTCCAGTTCCTCAGCCACAGCCCCCTCTCCAAGCAGTCCTCCCATATCCCAGCTGGAGCACAGGCATCTTAACTCCAATTTCTCTGATGATGGTGGAAGAAGCAATGCCCAAACTGCATCAGAGCTGCATGGCACATCTAGAAACACAGATAAGCTGTTGTGAATAAATTTCTCCCAGCAGCTGGAGAACACCTGTCTTGTAGACACATGAAACTACAAAGAATGGGTTTTTGTGCATGCAAGAAAGCAGCATGCAGCGCACCATGCTGACAGGATGTGCTCAGGGAGCTGTCTGCATCTTGTGCCCATGCTTGGCACCAGGTACTGGACACTGGACATCTGGAAAAAAGGGGCTGAATGGCTGAAGTCAAGTTCTCCCCAAGAGAGAGGTGATGGAGGGGCATTACCTGTCCCTGCCAGGCTAGTGGGCTCAGCACTGCATTGATTCTTCCTCCTGCCTTGGCTCAGTAGGTTTCCCCATTCCAATCCCAGCTGGAGGCTGCTGGCACCATGTCCTGAAACCCAGGGTTTGCACATGATATCCACAGCAGACCCTGCATCTTCATCACCCCCAAGGAGATAATAGTGGCCTCACATCATGCCCAGAATGCTGCCATTGGCAGGCAGGTTACACTGCGCACATCCTGCTCAGTCACCCCAGAGGCAAGACGTGAATGCCTAGGTTGGGGTGGAGCTCCAGTTTTGATGCCTTGTCCTACACTCAGTCTCCAGTCTCATGCTGATTTCCATCCCTTTAGATCTATCTATCCAAAAGACAAGAGGTCCCTGTTTGCTCAAGGGCACTGGGCACCATGCAGTAGCACTGGCCAAGCTCTGCCCAGGAGGCAGCCAGTTCCTGAGCTGTGTGACTTGCCCTGCTGGGCAATGCTTCCCTTCCTTTCTTTTGAGGAATTTCTCACAGCACAGCTCAGTTTTTCTTTCTGCAGAGGCACAAAGCAAAGGAGATCAAACCTCAAGCACGCAGGGTCCCAGAAAGCCGTCTGCCAGCAAACCTGGGTGTGGAGCCGACCGCATCCCTGGTACAGGGAATCAAAGGCAGCAGCTGATACATAACACAGTGCTGAGGTCAGGGGTTCCTTTGCTGCCAGAAAAATGGGACAAAAGAAAACAGCAATAATGAGATCACTCAAAAGCCTCGTTTGTGTTTCACCTGGTTGCAGGGCTCCCTTCCTTGCAGCACATAGTGTCTGTTGTTCCACCATCCCGGCTCCAGTGCCCATGGTTGGGACCACAAGGGATTGGGAGCTGCAGGGAGACAGGGGTGCTGAAAGGTTTCCCCAGAGCTGAAAGTGAGGAGACAAGGCAAGGCTGCTGAGAGGCAGGGACAAGGAGCACTTGGAAAGCCAATGGAGGAGAGACATCAGCAACCCCCGGGCAACTGGCAGCAGCAACCTGTTGCATTTCCAGACAGCCTGTGAGAACAGAGAGGATTGAGAAATGTGCTTCAGGGGTCTTTTGGAGGAAATCCTACACTAGAGATGCCAGGCTAGGCATGGATCCTCAGGGTCAGAGGCTACCCTTTGGAGCCTGCGCTCCCTGAGCAGCCTGAGCTTTATACAATCACCAGGTCTATTTTACAGAGGAGAAAAACAAGACCATCTCTCCTTTGGTAATAAATAGGGAGCTTATCTCTGCCTTGCACTTTGCTCCAGCAAGGCCTTTGACACCCTCATGCATGCAGCCTATGACACAAAATGTCACACGGGTCTGTGGCAATCCTTATTTTAACTGTGAAAGTGACACCGCCAGAACCATGAGACCCCTCTACATGCAGCACCCAGGGCTTGCTCAGCCCTCCCGTTTGCCCAGGAGAGACCTGTGGCTGCTGCTCCTCCTGATTAGTTTTGCTTTCCTTGCTAATAAGGGACCTAGCTGTGATTTCTTACAGCAGCCATGTTGTATGCGGGGATACTGGAAAGCAAATGACAGTCCGTGGGTCAGGGCATGTGTAGGTGGAAGACTGGGTGGGATGATGCTGTCTGCACAGGCTGTGCTCAGGTGAGAAGTTGTGATGGGTGCAGGAGTGTGTGTATGCACAGCAGTGCTGGGGAGGATCACTGTGCCCAGGTGATGGCATACAAGAGGCTGTGGCTCTGTGTGCTGCTCTGTTTGTTTGAAGAAATGCATGAGACAGGAGATGTGTGGCTGTGTGTGATAAGTACAGCAAAATATTAAAGCAACAGGCTCTGTAGGGTGGACGTGTGTTTAGGTGAAAAAAGATGCTCTGGCAATGTGTTCACTGAGTATGGTTGTAGGACAGGGAATGTGGGTGACAGCTTTTCCATACACAGCTGCTGTGGGAAATGGCGCGAAAGGTTTTTGTCAGGTGTCTTGTGCATGCCTTGGGGTGTGGGTGTGCGTGTGGGTGTGTAGCAGTTGTGCCTGTGCACCTCTACAGCAACATATGGGGCAGACTTTAGCCCCCATAGCCCTCCTTGGCAGACAGGATGGGGTAAACCAGAAGCATCACTATCCAAGTGCTAAACGGGGCATTCTGTCTCCTATTGCTTAAAAATAGGTGTAATTTTATACTCCAACACTGGCCTCATTTCTAACCACCATTAAAAAAAAAAAAAAAGAATGATAGAAAAAAGGCCAGGAAGAATCAAAAGGCAAAGCCGACAGGGAAGTGCAGCCCTCTGAAGAGGACACGTCTCATCTGAACACAGCACTTCAGACGCAGCTGACGAGCCCTGTTAAGCAGTGGACATCTGAGCGCTTTGGCTTGTGCAAGAGCTAATTTGTATCAGCTCCCATCGTACACCGGAGAGCCAGTGCTTCACCCTGAGAGCCCGTGCTTCACCCTGAGAGCCCATTCATCTGGGTCTGCTGGGACAGGACAGGTGCTATTGACTAATCGGGGTTTTATAGTCCCTGCACCCCCATCTCAGGCTCCTCTCCCCAGCTCAACCAGTTAATTATCCTGGTAGAACCCAGCTAAGCTCGAAACACTTCGGGAGAGGCAGATGAATAACACAACCACAGCCTGGGATCCTGCACAGCTGGAGACTGATGGGGTGTCACTGAGAGCACAGTGAATCTCTCAGCATCCAACACCAAGCTGGATGCTGTCACAAAGGCTGATTCCACATAGCTGGAATCACACAGTACCCTGGATGCCAGGCAGTGCTAGGAGAGGGCTCCCAGCATATGGACTTACCTGTTGGTGAGCTCTACAAGCCCCCTGAGTTGTCTGAAAGGGATCTTGCAGCTGCCAAAGTGATGTAAGCATCTGGATGAGGGCAGGCAGAGGTATGTCCCGGAAGGCTGTGCAGCAGTGCAATGACATGGGCAAGGAGGAGGAGGGATAAAGAGGACTCATCCTTTCCAAGGCCAATATGGAGCATGGGTTTGTACCTGGGGTGGTTGGACCCTGGAGCAGAGCAGCATGCATAGGTGTCCTCAGTGCAGGAGTAAGGAGATTGGCACAATTAAGGGAAGGAGAAATGAAGTCCTTTGGGGAAATGGTTCATTCGACTCATTTCAGCCACTGCTGGTGGAGATAAATGACTCTCTAGGCTGTTCTTTTCCCAAGGCAGGCATTCAGTCTCGTACTGCCCTGCGGCCCTGCTCTCTTGCCCACCGAACACAGAGGCACCGTGGGGTCAGGGTGGAGGAAGGCGCAGGGCATCCTGCCCATCCTCCCTCCTCCTGCAGTGCCAGATCCACAGGCATTGCCACAAACCCTGTGAAAAACACTGCCCACACCGGTCCCAGTCACATTCCTGATGCTCATGCGGTCAGTGGTGTCATTTAAATATCCTGAGCTGGACAAACTCTGAATGCTTTTATTATCAAGATAATCTACCCCTCTGATTTCAAGAGACCCCCTGAAGGTTTGTCCTAATATTGCTGGAAGAAGAGCTTAATCCACAGGCTGTATTGCGACTCTGGAATATACTCGGCATTCCCGTATTCCTCCGGTGTACACACACCTACCTAAACGCTAATGTCACCCAGAGGCCGGTATGCGCAGCGCATTGCAAAGAGGAAGCAGTCGGTGTGGAAAAGTCTGCCTCTTGCTTTCATTGAGCAGCAGATAATGAACTGTTTTTGCAGCCTCCCAGCGACTTCACAGGGTCGCTTTCAGAGCTTTTAATTTTTTTTGCAACCAAAGAGTCAGTCATTTTCCAGTGGGAAAGGGTCAGCCCCAGAGCAATTCCACTTCCACATATAAATAGCTGGTTTTTGGTTTATTGCTATTTGTCCTTGGGATCCTAAACACAGGTATCAGGAGCAGCAGGTGAGAAGGAGTGTCTGCTGTCTGGGTTACTGTTTTCCCAAACATTGCTCAGACTTACAGTGCATGTCACAATGATGAAACATGAGACATTTACAAGTCTCTTAGCTTTTAAAGGGAATAACACAAAGGAAAAGCCTGAAGCATGAACACTGAAACCAGACTCCCTATCCAGAAGTCAGTCAAGGAGCCCATGTCCCTCATCAAACATCCCAGTGAACCCAAGGATGTGAGTGGGAATGGAGATAACCTGCAAAACAGTGAGAATTGTTTGCTCTGCATCATAATACATACCAAAAGAAATATGATATATGAAAGGATGAGATCCCATTGGGGCAGGGCCAAATGACCTGGGAGAAGGGTCTGAGGGACTGAAATAGAAAGAAGCAATAGAGTCAAACTCGGAGAAGTCTGAGCTTCATTTTTGGAAATGGGCTGAGCCAGTGCCCTTCCTTTTCTCCCTCCGAAAAACATGTTTTCACATGAAGGAAATGTTGATTTATGGACCACTTTACCATTTCTTCGTTCAAACATGCTGCTGTTCTTCTCTGGTTCATCTGCAAGTGCCCTCAGCTGCAATGTCCAGATCTGGACACAGCTTAGACAAAGCAGAATTGCAGCTTTCAATGGCTTACATCCAACATCCAACGTTTATACATCCCAGGAGGTGAGCTGCCCTTTTTGCTAAACCATCACACTATTGACTCATGCTAAGTTAGTCATCCATCTGAACCCCCTGATCCTTTTCTGCCATCCTGCTGCCTCTCCAGGCTCTCCTGTCTATGCATTCATGCATTCATTTATCCTTCCCAAATGTGGTACCCTGTGCTCTCTGTACTAAATTTCATCTGGCTGATTCCAGACACTCACTCTGATCCATCCCTGTCATTTTGAATTCTGAGCCTGCACTCCAAAGTTTTTACAGCACCCTCATTAATACATAGCCCTGGACTTATTTAGCAGATGCTGATATCAAAATGCATATGATTATTTCCAGTTAGAGAAGAAGTGTATCTCTTTAGCCAGCAGGAATGTTTTTCTTTTTTACAAATGCTTTGGAAAAAACCTTCAATTGCTATCACTCACACTGATAAAAATCCAGTGTAATAACTATTTACTCTAGCACAGATACTTCAAATTTATTTTGGTAAGTATTTGACAGCAGAGTCAGGCCCATTCTTGTCATGCACCCAGCAGCTGGTCATAACATGGGTCTACAAAATGCCCACAATAGGTGTAGCTATTTATGCCCACTCCCCAGTGAGGGATAACTATCCTTTCTTTTCTTCTTTTTCTTGTTCCTGTCTAAGCTGTTTGCAGAAGAGCTCTCTAAAATGGGAAGACAAAAAAAAAATCAAACAATAGAATAAAAAAAATTAATAATAAAAAAAGAACTCCTAGCTCTGAAGATGTTACTTGGTAAATTGCAATCAGCTGCTGCTCAGAAAAAATGGTGAAAGAGCTGAGCTCTGTATGGGCAAACTTGATGAGATAACCCACAATAAGGGGTATCTCTTGCTATGTTGCAGCAGATTTAAAATGCATTTCTTTTAATACAGAGCTATTCACAGCAAACAGGCCAGCAGTGCCTGAGCAATGTTCTCAGTGTTCGGTGTCCTGCCTCGAATCTGCAGAAGTGAGGGTTTTGATGAAATGGTGGTAGTCGAAGGCAGAGAGCAAGAGGTACTAGTTGAGAAGCAGTACAGAGGGTTTGTGTACTGGAAGAGCCCGGTTCAACACTGAGGTTTGCTGGTATGGGCCCTCTTTTGCCACTGTTTGGGTGTTCATTAAAGACGTAGCAGCCACTCAGCTCAGGGACTTCCCGAGCAAGATTTAATTCCAGAGTAACTATGAACCTCTCCATTCTATAAAATTGTCCAGCCTCCCCTGCCATGCAAGTGTTTAGCATCTATGACCAGAATGCTGAACATCCACTACCTATGGCTGGAAATATTACTTATTTACTTTGAAACTTGGCTCTGCTTATCTTCATCCAATGGATCCTCATACCAGAAGAGGCAGCTTGCCCACCTGATTCATGCCTTGAATTTATGAGGAATTCCCTTACGCCCTCTCACGTCCTGTGAGTTTGCCCATCCGTGCTACAGACCACAGGCAGGGACAGTCCATCACACTTATCTCATAGGCTGGTGTTCCTGTAATTAGCAGCAGTAGGAAGGCTATCATTGGGAACAGGATTAATTACCCTGGTGGAGAGGATTCAAAAAGCATCATACAGGAGCCAGAGAAATTAAGGAGAATGCATATCCTGGAACACGAGGCTCTGAGTGAGGGAGGCCAGAGCCTGGCTTGCCTGCCCAGGATGCCCTGGTACATGGTCAACACCATTCAGGGAGCAGGAGCAGGGACCTTCCTGTGCTCCACAGTGCCCACACAGCATCAGATAACTCACCCAGGGAGAGGAGGACTGTCTCAGCTGAGCATTCCATGGGGCATGGAGAGAAGAGGACAGGGAAATGGGAAAAAAAATCCAGTTGGTCATGGTTAAGTGTGGACACTAACTAGCCCACAGCAGGCAAAGACCAGAGAAACCAAGTGAGGTGCCAAGTAGTGATCCAGAATCTATCATTGCTCCTGCCTTCAGAGCACCAACCCCATGGGAAACAGCTGAGAGCTGCTCTGTGTGTCAGGCCAGCCAAGGAGCAGTCACCCATGCTCAGGTAAGGAATAGGGAGGCAGAAAGGCCAGTAGCTGTGTCTTTGCCTGGTCTCGATGGCAAGTTCCTCCCAGCTCAGATAAAGCCACTCCAGATCCCACTGTTGAGGCCCATACACCATCCTCACTGATGCTGGGTCATGAGACCTACATCATGCATCAGCCACAGGGGTATGAATGTTTCAGGGTTGGAAAGAGAGCCCTAATCCTGCAGGCTGGCATGAGGGGACTCCAGCAGAACTGTCACTGCTTGCAAGGACAAAAATTGCACCCCCAAACTCCTACCCCACTGGCTTCACAGCCTTCCCTGTCTTGCTCATCCTTTTCTCGCTTTCTGAGAGCGCCCAAGCACAAGAGGGAGGGGGTATCCCTCCAGCACACACTCCAGAGAGCTCTTTTCATTCTACATTTAAAAGGGAAAGAAGAAAAGGCAGAGTGAACCTGTCTCGCACATAATCTGCTGCACAAATGCCAGCTCTCAGCAATCGATAGCAAACGCTCCCGGAGGGCTGTTTTCATTTCATAATATTTATTGGGTTGCTTTATTGTCAGAATCATTACAGTTCAATGTAGTGCATGGATTTTATGCCAGCTGCGCTTAGTTTGTCTTGGTTTTAGCACTCCACATGCCTTATGTGGGGCCACAGTTGCACCTGGGTTGGGACTGCTCCTTGTCTAGGGTCCTCTGCGTGACATGGAGCAAGTTACCACCTCTCTCCATGTTTCTATTCCCACCATCCCTGCATAAACCACGGCTTGTTGAGCTATCCTCAAGTTCCCAGGGCATGGATGATCTCTGCATGTACAGCATCTCTTATAAATGAGTCCTGATCTTGGTTGACCCATTGTATGTGAAGCAATCAAAGCAACAGAGCCCAAAACATGAAATGATTACAAAGGAACTGTGAGGGAGGGAGTGATTGGAGGAGGAAGGAATGGGGTTAGAGGAGGGATTACCAGCAACAGCTGGGGTTAAAATTAACATCTTCTGTGGGCAAGAGTCGTGGTGAGAGGGGCTGGGATGGGAATCAGGCCAGGTTAGCCACTAATGGAGAAGCTGCTGCACTCCTGCACTCCTTGTGATGCAGATACTCCACAGATATTCACTGATGCTAACTCAGGGCTTGACTGAGTGCCAGTTGTCAACATGTAGACATGACCCAACCAAAGGAGTAATGTGGAAACCACTTCCAGTCCCCATTCCATTGCCACCACTTCCTTGTTTCTCAAGGCTGCCTGGAGATTAGGAAGTGAAGAGGAGGAGACCAAAAGGCTACCCTATATCCTCAGTCCTCTCCCAGAACAACTGGGCATAGGAGCCAGCCTGGGCTCAGTGTAACAGCAAGAGCTGCCCTCCCTATAGGACAGCTCCCTGGACAAGACGGTCTGTTCCCCTTGCAGAGAGGGAACCTTGGGGCATAAGGAATATCCACATCACACTTCATGAGCTCATGCCAGAAGGAAATACCTGACTCTAGAGGACAACTGCCTCCCAGACACAACAGCCTCGGAGCTGCCTGCTTGCACCCATCCTTTTCAGCTGCTAGCCAGTGTTGGCAGCCTTAGAGAAAACCTTGTCCAGGGCTGACTCCAGCTCCCAGATATCTGGGGAGAGATTGATGACTTTCCTGGGGATAAAGTCTGCCTTGGACATTGTCTGAGGCTGAACCCAGACAGAACATCAGCAGGAGCAGCCAAGGCTTTCCCCAAGGTGGGAGCTGGAAAGAGAAGCAGACAGTTGACAAGGAACAACAGCATCCCTCCTGCAGTAGGTATTCAGTGATCATATTCTGCAATAGCCCAGCTCCTGCAAAAGGAGCCCTGGCACCAACTCATGTTCTACAAACCCTGGGGTGATCTGAGGTTCGTCAGGTCCAAAAGAGGAGCACAGCAAGGAACCACTACTGGGACATCTGACCCGCTCCCAGGCACACAGACCCCAACCCAGTGCTGGGGCATGTCAGGGTCCCTAGGCACAGCATAGGGCAGCTCCCATCCCTGCTGTAGCTATCACTGCTAACTTTGTGATCATGCATGTGTTGGGAGTTATTATGCCAGCATATAAGCGGTTCACTTGCATTTCACTTTTTTCAATTACTGCCTGCATGCTGCCTTCCCAATTGCCTGGCGGGCCTTGACTCACCTGCCTGCTGAACATAATTTGTTTTTAATGTATGGCTCTGGCAAGTTTTCTCTTCCTTCCCCCTCTTTACTTTTTTTTTTCCTTTATCTAAAAAAATGACTTTTTTTCCCCCAGCTCACATTTGTAATTAATTCCTAAGCTGACAGTGTCTCAGCAGAGCAAGCAGGGCTGAACTAGGTGTCCTCAGGGGGGCAGATACTTAGCACCTACAATTAACCTTGTATGCAAACCCATCCCCAGAGAACAGTGGGACATCTAAGGATGCACCTCTATGAGGATGCATTCAGCCCTACCATGGCTGAATGCCTACTGTGGCTGTATCAAGCTGTTCAGCTTGCCTCTAGTCCAGGGCCATCAAACCTCTACAGGCAGAGCCAGCTGTCATACCATCTCTCAAGGATTCCTCTAACTACAGCTTAATTTTTCCTTGCCTGGCTTTTCCAACTCAGCAGGGTCTGGAGGCTGAATCACACAACTTTTTCCGAGGTTCAGCAGCTGCAGCAGGTCCCTGGCTCTATCTGTAGCATGGGAACATGCTCTAGGGAGACCACAGACCATTGGAGGCACACAAACTGCTGCCCTCACAGCAGCAGGTCCTTATAGGAGGCAAGGCTTTTGGCCACAGGTGCTGCTGGTGAAACCCTGTAAGGTCAGGGACAGTCACACTGACAGCAATGCTGGGGCTATATCACTCCCCAGGTGCATGTGGGCTTTCCAAGCCACAGCTCAGGGCTACCAAGGAGGACAGGGAAAGGAAGTCTGACGTGGTTTGGAAACACATGGCAGAGTTTGTAACAAACTCTCTAATTGCTGGAAGCAGCTCAGTTTCCCCAGGGCAAGGGGGTATTTATGACCACCATGCTTATACTCCTTCGCATTGATGAGTGGTAATTACAGGGACTTCTCTGTCCTGGAGGGGCTGAAGTCTCATCTGGAAAAACGGCAGCTCTTCCCTGAGGAAGAGGCATACCACCAAAGTTGTACCAAGCAGGATGGGGGCTGCCTCGCTGCCTTACACGCAGCCCTTCACTCCCAAATCGACAGGTGATATTCACAGCTGGGCCACTACAGAGCAGGCCTTTGTGCTTCCAGCCCACTCAGCTAAGCAGGCAGGGCTCAGGAGTATGAATACTGCACTGGAAACTGCCTCTAATCACTTTTTACCCTGCCTATACCTCTGTCCTCACCAAGGGGTCTGTGACGATAAAAGATGCTCCACTTGCAGCCAAGAGAACTATTCAAGCACCAGCAGGACCGGCTGTTGATTTATGCAGAAATTACTGTTTAAATCCACTGTTGTGCATGCTAGCCAGGACACAGCAGGACTATGCTAACCTCCTTCCTTACACCCACCAAAAACTTTACTTTTTCAAGAAGGTGCAGTAGCCAGAGACCCCCAAAACACCCTTACACAGCTTCTCAGAGGAGCAAGGGAAAGAACAATGACAAAACTACCTTTCAAAAAGCAAGTCAAGAAAGGAAACAGCTGCTCCGAATGACCTGATCCATCAAGCTAGCACAGGCCCCATCATTTGCCTTCTAAAAGCTCCTGATCATCAGTGATTATCAAACCTGGCCACATGCATTTTGATCAGGCACGATCAAAGCTAAGTGCAGCTGAAAGAGCCATAAAAGCCTGTGCAGAGCAATTGGTATGGAGCCCTGGCTAGGGGTCAGGCTGTGAGCTGGCTGCCCACAGGCTGAGTTTCTGCCCTTGCCAGCCTGCAAAGAAACAGCCTGCTTTGGAGCTGAATGTAAAAGAGGAGAAACGCTGTGGATATCCATGGGGCTTCATTGTCAGGAAACATAGAAAGTCTTGAGAAATGGCCTCAGACAACAGGCTTCCCTAGAGCATTGGGATATGTGACCTGCAGGAGGGAGTAAAATGTGTCACAGGTGATGGAACTGACCCACACTGCATGCACAAACAGTAGCAGGTGAAGCTCAGAAATTCCTTCTTATAACCCATCACCACACTACAGGTAGTTCCTTCTTGCCTGGCCTGAACTGCAGTATTTTGCTTCCAGTTGTTCTCTCTCTGCTGAAAATGTTTTGGTTTTCAATCAGAAATATTTTGCTGGAGAAATGTGCTGGCATTTTTCATGAGGGCTGAAGCTGGTGCATGTGTTGAGAGATCCCCAGGGCAGTCACTGAGAAAAAATCCCACCCTCTCGATTGCAGTTGCTGCCAGGACAGTATGGGCTGGAAAACAGTCTGTGAAGCATGGCCTGTTTTGGTCACTGGATTATTTGAGACTAATGAGTTAATTTGTTCCATGCTTAAAGCCTTGTCTGTAAAAGCAAGTTAATGCAAGGAATAAAATTCACTTAGAAAAGGAGATCTGCAGCCACAGCTCAGTAAAAGACCTGGCAAGTAGTGTTGCAGAATGAGCATGGTGCTGCCTGGGCATCTAGTCAGTGCAAACGCAAATAAGATCATAGTAATTAATGAATCATAAAGAGATGAATATCAGTCAATTAAATAAGTAGTTTGAGGCATGCTGGTTGAAATGAAGTCTGTGTTGTGACTGTGGATGAGAGGCTGCTCAGGAGCTGGGTGTGTGGCTGCAACGAGACACCCAGGCATGGTTGCTGCTTTGATTTTCTATCCCTGGTGTTGTGCCCTCAGTTTTGTGTGCCAGGTTAGCCGCTCTTCTGCTGAGAGAAAGCTCAGGTTTGAAATGGAAACCTGCTCTGGTACAGGACTGAGACCATGGAGAAAAAATGATAAAGATTTGCTGCTCCTTAGGGTGGGTTCCCTGCATTTTAGGAGGTGTTTGGTGCAGCTCAAAAGTCTGATTTTTCCAGCATTTCATCTCATCTTGTTAGAGTTTCCGGATGTGCTAAAGACCGTCCTGTCATTTCAAGATTGCACCACATCTGCTGCATTGCTGAGTGCTGGGAGGAGACAAGCAGAGCTGAGATAGGCAGGCAGAAGAGAAATTCCAGCAGGATTCAAGCTTTTCATGCATTTTCACTACATGGGCATGCGAGATGCTGGGTTGGATCAGAGCACTGCAGCTCTGGCTCTCAGCCTCCTCCCTGCTCCATGACAAGCTCTGGCCAAGCACTGTCCTCCCTGCAAGGGAGGAAAAAAGTTGCCCAAGGTCATGGAAGAAGCCAATATGGAAGCTACTTCAGGAATATTAACACGTCCTTTAATTAGTTCTTTGTGCACGTGCCCAGGAGGCTGCAAGTTTTCCCCCATAGAGCAAGGAAGAAGAGAGGAGTTAACAATGGGGTGGTGAGGCCAGCACTTCATGCTCAGGGTTGTTACTTCCCCTTCACAGTGCCAGGCTCCCTGCCTTTGGGCTCAGCCTGGTGATGGGGGCACAGAGTGCCTGCAGGGTTAGCAATGCCTGTAATTAGCAGTTAGTGCATTGAACTCCTTGGGCTTGATTATTTCAGTGTGATTAAAACAGGACCTGTAGGACGCCACTGCAGACTCAACATCAGCAGTTCCCTGCCTGCTCTAAGCCATGGGTACCAAGGCAGGACTGACAGTGTTGTCTCTGCTCCATTTTGTGGAGGTTGTGATGCTGGGAGTGACCACGG
The DNA here is from genome assembly GCA_013396775.1 of Cephalopterus ornatus. NCBI lineage: Eukaryota > Metazoa > Chordata > Aves > Passeriformes > Cotingidae > Cephalopterus > Cephalopterus ornatus. The sequence continues at coordinate 28,438 of VZRE01012996.1, forward strand.
AGGAACACCATGCTTCTGCCCTGAGCTGAGCCCAGCACTGCCCAGCCGGGCAAGAGGCTAACTGCTTGTCTAGAACAGCTCATGAGAGCTTCTACCTCCTCCTGGTGGCTGATTCCTGTGCTATGCTGCCCATATCAATTGGGAAATGTCCCCTAATGTCTTATCTAAACCTTTTCTGCTGAGTGCCTGCAATTGGTTTTGTCTATGCCCAGCAGAGGTGATCTCTGCTTATTCCAGTCCCACTCCACAGCTCCTTTTTATGTAGCCAGACACCTTTCTCCTCTCCCCTCTGCCTTCTCCTGCTCTGGATTAAGCTGTCTTTATGTTTGCAAGTCTTGCTCAAGGCATGAATCCCTAAGATTTCTGCAAGGTCCTGCTTGATGTGCAGAGCCGTAAGAGAAGATGTGGCAGGAGGGAGCTGAGAGGATGATTTCCAGCTAGTACCACCTCTCCATCTCTGCAGGAGATGTTCCCAGCATGCTAGTGCAGTGAGGATGCCAGGGCACCTGAGAGTGGAGACTAACTTCTGGCATCTGCTCCTTTGCAGTAAAACGCTCAGAGTTCAGCAGCTGTTCCAGAGTCATCTTAAAACGTTAGGACTGTCATTAGCGTGATTAAAGCTCTAATGAAATGACATTGAATGACCAGTAGACCTGGTCAGCATGCTGCAGGAGGCACCTGGTGATATGTAAAGAGCTTTAAGCTTCTTCTGAAGAAGCAAATCTTTTTCTTTCTCTCTACATAGATCTGGCCCCAGGAGGATGTTTAAGCAGACTGAAATTTCAGTCCTGCATGCATTTGCCTCCACTCAGAGCTTCCCAGAGCTGAGGAAACTGTGCCTACTTGGATAACGGCTGCACTTTTCATGTTGTATTCCTGGTTTTGTCTGTGGAGATAGCTTATCTCCTGTCTAAGGATACTAAATTCACAGCAGCACACTAACATCCCTGTGGGGGTCTCTTATGTACCCCATCTGTGTCCCACCATTGCTCCCAGACCCAATGTGCTAGGGATGACTTAAAATGCAGGTGGATGTGGACAGCCATTCATGTCATTTGGCTCAAAGCTATGGTCTCAATCCTGTGTGGCTCTTCAAACTTCTCATGAGGATTCATAGGTCAGTATTTTTCCATCCTTTTGTCCTGTCTGAGGGACAGATGGGCAGCTTGCAGGGTCCACAGGAGAAACCAAGGCGATGGTCAGTGTGCTTTAATGCACCAGAAGTCTGCACCTCTGCTGGGAAATCCATTAGAAAACGTGTAAAGATCCCCAAACTAAGTTGGTTTGAAATGTGTTTTTTCAGGTTATATGGGAAATAAATGATTTGATCTGGCCAGGCTGGCGAACAGCAGCAGCAGGACGTGAGCTGCAAGCTTAGAGGGAAAAACCCTTGGAGGCATCTTCCAGCAGATGTGGCATTCCCAGGGGTACCCAGGCCCTGGCTGCCCTGCTGTCCCATCTCCTCTGCCCAGCATACACATAGAGATATGCGGGAAATGGTGGAGCCATGAAAGCTGCCTCAGCTGCAGAACAGCTGGATGTGGGCAGCACCTGCAGCAGTGCAGGGGAGTGTTTTTTCCCATGGGACAGGGGCTGTGGTGGGAAATGTGCCCTGCCCTGTTAGTACCCACCAGTGTGCTGTACCACCACAGCCCTGGCTCACCTGCCCAACACTCTGTCCTAGTGCACCCACGGACTCCAGCCAGGATGACCCAAAATGAAATTTGGCTTCAACCGAATCCCTCCTTTGGCATGGATTGAGCCCGTGTCAGAAGTGGCACAGGTGGGAGGTGGGCTCTGATATGGACTAATAAGACCTCCAGAGAGGCAGACCTCTGCTTCCATGAGCTGGAATATCTATGTGGTGTCCCCAGGCCAGACCAGAGGACATCTGGCTGGAGAGCCATTAACCCACCTGACCTGTGAGGAGTGGTAAAAGCCCACAACAACACATTCCCGTTCTGTCTCCATACAGAGCAGTTCGGTGCAGAACATCTCCAGTACATCACCATCCATTTTTCACTCCTTGAAATTGAACTAAATGTTTTCAAAGCCCGTGGCTTAGTGGCATGTCCCTGTCACAAAAGCTTTAATGATGCCCTGTTTAAGGGTTGACACTTTGAAGGTACATGGCCAGAGTCTATGTCTTTCAGTGTCAGCCTCTGCAATTTGACAAGATGCCATACCTAATTGCTAATTAATTAAGATTTTTGTATATGCAGTTTAAATCAGCTGGCTTCAGCTGCCAACGGGACCCAGACATCTGACAAACATCCCTGATGCACCACAAAAACATCTCAGTTCCTCTGCTCAGTCAAGTGAAGCTATTTTAATTCAGTCATTGACAGGAGGTATTTCAGAAGCACTATGGAATACTGCTAATAAATAATAAATCTTAAAAGTCCTAATCCATGGAAATATCTGAGATTTTAGGAATATTTCTTGTCTTGTACTGAGACAAAAATTTGAGATCTTTTGCCTTCTTACTGGTAGTAAGAAGCTGGTAGTTCTAAGGAGGAAGGAAGGAAAGAGATATAAATTGGTTTGATCATTTCCAGTAGTTTCATCCTGGTCTCAATTTACTTGTTTGTTTGTCTAAATTTATTCCAGTGTTGAGATGGGACCATTTGGATTCATCTGAGGCTCTCTGGTTTGGAAATACCTTGGCAGGCAGTTTCATTGTAATAGCCATTGTTGCTTTTGCCCCCAGAAATTTCTGAGCTGGGAAAGTTGTTTTTTTTGTGACTGACTTTGCTCTGCAAATAGTTTTGGTTTTGCTGAAGCAGCATTCTGAGCAAATGCAACAGTTGAAACTCCAGATATGTGGCGTGTAAGTGTATTTCTGTCTGTGAATACAGACATATTTTTGTGTATTTGCTCAATTGTGTTTATTTTAGGCAAGAAATTGAGAATTTAATATCAACTAGTTGCACAGAACAAGCTGGGAAGTTTCCATTTCAGATGCTATGGTCTGATGGTGCTGCTAATGTCCCACACTTTCACCACTGTGGCTTCGCCTTTCCCCTGGCTCGCAGTCTTGGCCTGGGAGGTGCTGGAGGCCCTGAACACCCAAAGGGCTCAGAAGGAGCCTGTTTTCCCAGATGCCCTGGTCAATTCACCCAGATCATGTGTTGTCACAGCCAGCATGGGACTCCTGGAGAAGTAGCTACTTGGTTGGTCAAAAAAACCCAGCAAAGCAGATGGAGGAAAGGAGCTGTACATGACGCAGAGCAGCATTTGAGCAAAACAAAGAGCGTGGTCAGGCACTGGAAGAGGCTCCCCAGGAAAGTAATCATGGCACCAAGCCTGACAGAGTTCAAGGAGCATTTGGACAATCCTCTCAGGCACATGGTGTGATTCTTGGTGGTGTCCTGTGCAGGGCCAGGAGCTGGAATTCAGTAATCCTCAGAGTCCCTTCCAACTCAGGAAATTCTATGATTTTAAGCCCATCTAGAGATATTCTCAACCTACTTGGGTGCATGGACAGAAGGTGGCCCGTGGCTACAGAAAGTGAGGTCCCAACCAGGTGGTTTGTGGTGTCACATTAAGTCTGGAGATCTTTTGCCTAATCATTTTGTGAAGCCCAAACCTAACTCCAGTTTGATTTCTGGGCCAGCCATGCTTTTTGGGAGCTCTGAATCTTACCTTTTTGATCAGGAAAATCCTCAAGCTGACATGCACTTAAAAATATGCTTTTGTCTGGGTGGCTGCCTCTGCCCAGGGAGCAGGCTGCTGCAGCTCAGGAGGGGGTGCTCAATGACCAGCATAAGCCATTCTTGGGCTCAGTGAGCACAGAGAGTGTAGCTGGAGGGATTTGCAGCTCCAGCTGAGGGCTTCAGAATCATGACAGATTTAGAAGATGCAGATGAGAGCTGAGGCTGGGGTCTTTTCTGTGGCCTCCTCAGGGTGTTGATGAGGTTGGGGCTTGTGGTCTGCCTGATTTTGCTCTTGGGCTACAGGACTAAATTAGCTAAAACTATGCAAAAACAAACCTGGATACTCACCTGCCCACAAAGGCCGCTATAGAGCTAGAAGTGAGCTGGAGAAGAGAGGGAAGGACCACTGTGTCCTGACAAAAGACTGTGTGATGGCTGGGGCTGGGGTTTGACCTCTTCAGCCACCCTGGGTTGCAGTCAGTCCTGGTGACAAAGTCCGTGCACGAGAGGTCTTCCTTCATTGTGACACCCCACAGGCATTTCTGGATGCCCAGCCTGCTGTCTCCAAGCCCGCATGGCCAAGAGACAAATGCATCTCTGAATAAAATAAAAGCTTTTTTTTTTTTTTCTGTCATGTTCCATTTCTAGCCTACAAAATAAAAAAAGGTGCCTTTTTTTCTGGGACTTTTCGGACTGACTCCAGCTGCCTCCTCCATTTGGCTGCAGCCAGTGATAGGCTTAGAAATACCAGGTTTAATTAAAACAACCTTTTATGTTCTGATGCAAGCCTTATTTCCTCTACCTGGTGAGAAATGGCCCTTGCCTCCATCAGCAATTGAAGTCTGAGATTGCTGCGCTGAGAAGAACGGTGGCCACTTTCTGTTAATTAAAGCTCAGCTCAGGGCGCTGCTGCCTGGTCGCTCAGAAAGCGGCACTCGAATTTTGTCTCCAGCCTTGCAGGAGCAGCAAAGGGACACGGGCTTTAATGAGATGCAGGAGGATACCTGCTGGTTTCCATCCCATTGTAGTGATTTCTGAAACAAAACACGTATAATCTACTTCGCTGGTTTGGGTTTGTTTTTTTTTTTCTCTGATAGGAGAGCTTTAGCAGCTCTTTGGAGAGCCTGTGTGAAGGGGGTGGTACCTCTAACTGCATACACTGACTTAGTTTATCAAGTTGCTTTGCCATTCCCACCAGGACTTCTCCCTGCCCCATTTCTGCTTTCTCACTGAATGCCAGATACTTCTCTCTGGTCACTGTGGTGTCTGGGAAGTGCTTCTCCTCTTGGGGTTTCTGTGCTGGACACAGTGTTGCATATAGGTGTATCTGTGGGAGCAGGGCATTTCCCAGTGTTTAGTGTGAGGAGAGGAAGGTAAGAGTTTCTCCTGGCTGGCAGACGGCTCCAGCACACCAGCTCTAAACTAGAATTAAGGCTGAAATGATGGGATCACTAAAAACAGATTTACAATAGTGGAATAAAGTTACTGAAAGATGAGTACAACACTATACTATTAAGACTGCTTAACAATAAAGATCCTCACTGCATCAGCACCTCGTTTAGCTTCTTTCTTCTTCTCACATTAAGCTGTAATCTCTCTCTATTAATGTAAGACCCAGTTTCTTTCTACAAAATAACTATTTCTCTTCACCAGTCTCCAGCATGGGAAGATGAAGGTGGAAAGAGTCCTTTTGTCTGTACTATCACAGGTGAAAATGTCCTTGTCCTAATCTGTTACCCAGGCATTCAGCAGCCCATGCAATGACAGGAGGGTTGCTCTTCCCAAAGGTCTCCTGCACCCACCTCTATCTAATATCCCCAAGAAGGAGTCCCTGGCTGCAGCTCATACCCTTCTGAAAACCTCTGAAGACACCTTTTATTAACATTTATTAACTCCAGCACAGAGTTTGGTGAGTGGTAGATTTGCCACCTTAGTGGTCAATAAAGTCCCAAAGATGCTCGTGCCAGGGATCTGTGAGCATTGGCATGAGGGGCACACAGCTTGTCTTTCGGCAAAAGCACAGGTTTCTGCCTTCTGGCCTCTGGACCTCAGGGTTCCATTTCCAGTTTCCATCCCCAGACCAGGGGCTCTGCAAAAGAGAGGTCAGAGGAGACGAGCCAGTGTCCTGCCCTGGGGCACACCAAATCACCCCTGTCCAGGCAGTGAGGACTAGCAGAGCTGCAGCGAATGTCAGCCATTGGGCAGCCCTGTGGAGTGTTGCAGCCTCACACTGAGACCAGAGTTCTCTCTCCTGACAGCCTTGTCTATTCTTACCACAGGTGTTCAGGCCATGCAAACCGCAGGAGAAGGGGCGAGGAGCTCGTTTCTGGAAATATTTGCAACATGTGGGATGTCACTCCTCTCCAGTGTGAGTGGAGAAAAGCTTTTCCAGCAGACAACAGCCCCGCCAGCAGGTTTAGATCAGCTGGAGTTTCCCATGACTCAGGAGCCAACAGGATCCCTCATGACCCTCCCACCAGGTCTTCGCGACTGCTTATCGCTTCCCCACCAGATATGGATTTGGCAGCTTCACCTCCACCCTCTCATGGTGTGTCTCTTGGGGATGGCCCTGTCCAGGGCTAAGGGTTGGACTCAACGACCCTTGTGGGCCCCTTCCAACTCAGCATGTTGTCTGTTTCTGTGATTCTCCATCCCCCAGTGCCTGTGCCCAGCTGTGGCTCTGCAAAGCCGCTGTCACACGGTGTGAAATCCCCGCTTTACCCTGCAAGGCATTGGGCTGCAGCTTCAGTCACTCCCTGTTTTGTCCCCATGTGGTGCCATCCCACCTTTCTGCTCTCAAAGGAGGGGAGATGAACATGCAGGGCTGAGGTTTTTGGACGCTGTGGCAGGGGGAACATGGTGGGATGGCTAGACCCAAGATGCAGACTCAGGGAAGGTTGTCTAACAACATGTCTTGGGAAGCAAATCAGACAGTCTCTTCACTGTAGCAGCCACCTGCATCGCTGAATATTTCTTCCAGGGAATAAGGATCCTCTGCCACCACTGCAGCACAGCACAGAGCAAAGGGAGGGTATTAGCAGCAGGCATTAGCAACCAGCCCCCAGGAACACGGTTTCATCCACAGGATCTTGCAAAGCAGAGATGCCGGGAAGCTGTCTTCCTTGCTCCAGAGATGTAACAATTCCCAGATATTAGATGAGAGAGAAGGTTTGCAGATCACTAAGGGCAGTAGTGCCACCTCCAGAATTCTGGGCATGATCTTCTTGTAAGGTCATGCCATCTCATAAAGGCCCAGCTCTAGTGGGACCCTGGATGGGGCAGGATGTCCTGCATTTGTCTACCCTACTCTCTCCCAGAAGAATGGGGACATTCTCAAGGCTTCTGGACTTTGATCCGGAAGAATTTAGACTCATTCAGGCTGAGGTTTGGGAAAAGGAACAGGAGCAATACTTTGCAGCTGCAGAAAGGGAAAGGATTTCAACAACGCACTTTGCCATGTGTGTGGGCAGGCAAGGATCACATGGCAACCCTCTTTCCATCACCAGTGACCTGTCACTCCTTCAAGGCTCCATAACTCACTTTCGAGCTGGATTTATTTCCTAATCAGCTTGGCCACACCGTTAACTACTCCTTATCTCTTTGTGCTATGGCAGCTCTGAGCTTTCTGAGTGAGTCAGAGTCCATATACATCTCCACAAAACATGGGGTAACTCAGGATAAATCTCTGCTCCTCCACCTCTTCAAGGCTTAACAGAACCTTTTCCTGATTCAAAACAGGTCTTTCTAAGCAGAACTTTTCCTACTAGGTTTTCCAAGCACAACCCCGCTGGCAGCACACGCACCCCATTCCCTGCAGCACCAAGACAGCTCTGCATGCAGACTCTGCAGGGAGCCTCGAGCTGGCACTTCCCTAGCCAGCTCCATCTGTTCTAGGGAGAAGTTGCAGCTGCATTCAGATGCTGTGCTCCCCCACACCTACATCTGCAAGACCCCGTATAGGTCAGATGTACCTGCAAGAGAGGCAATTGCAGAAGCACCCTCCAGCCCCAAATACCCCTGGGAGGTTTATGTTTGCATCCACATTCACTGGAAAGTTGTTGAAGGGCTTCTCTATTCCTAAATATTCCTCAGAGGTCCCCTTGCCAAGCACAGGCTAGGTCTACCTTACTTAGAGAGCCGGAGCTGTTGTCAGAGTTGACACCACTTAAGATTTACTCCATCCGGCGTGGAAGGAAAGACCAAACCCTCACATCTGAGTTAATGAAACAGTCTGAGGAGACAATAGTTCCTGGCGCTGTGAGAGCTTGCATTAGTGAGCTAGGGTTATGGAGAGCTCTGATCAATAAATATGTTGCCACGGCTTTTTGGAGCATCCATCACTTGTCAGGAAATGCATTTAGGCTAATACCTGCAGAGGGCATAAACCAGCCATAGGAATTAAAACCTGCCACATGCCAAATGGTAACGCACAATTTAATGATCATAGGATCTGATAAATAAGCAAAACTGCAAAATGAATAAATACACTCTGGCATCAACATCTGCAACCCAACCCAACCACATTCAGAGTCTCGAGATTAACCTATAAGATGCTCCTCTGGGCTCATCTGTTTGCAGTACATGGGCAGCAGAGGCAGTAGCCTGCAGCCCTTTCCCAGGAGAGCCCAAAGGACTTTCTGAACCAACATTTCTTGTCACTAGTATAAGTAGGAAACCAACAGGCTTTCTGTGCAGGGAAGGCTGCAACAAAAGTCACGGCAACAAGCTCTTTGCCATGGCTGTGCTGAGCAAAGCAGAATAGGAAGTGACTGAAACTGCAGCAAAGAAAGTTTAGGCTGGAGACACCAGAAAAGAAGGAGCAGTGGGTCATTCCTGACTGCCAGCGGTGAGAAGTGAGGGAGATTTTATGAAGAGACGAGATGCAGGGCAGGCTAAGGAGAACTGATCATGGGACCAGAGGCTCCAAAGAGCCTCTCCAACTCATCTGCCTCCCCATAAGGTTCATCTTATGCTTGTCCCAGCACCACCAGCACAGTCCAAGGTTCTCACTGCATTATCTGGGAGCAGGTAGAACCAGGCAGGAGGAAAGAAACTAGCCATGAGTGAGAAATAACTCCTTTAGAGAGCAGAATGTGAGAAAGAGGCTGCTGAAAGAGCTGCTGCTGTCCTGCTCCAGTGCCTACCAAGGGGAGGGCTCAGAACAGGGAAGGGAGGATAAACAGCATGAAATTAAGAAAGGAAAATTTTCAGGTCTGTAGCAAGAAAAAACTTCCTGACAGGAAGATTTATGAGACTGTGGAGAAACTTCTCCCAGGGAAAGCCTGGGACATTTGAATCGAGATTAAACAGTGAATCCAGAGATGCAGACAGGGAAAATATTTGTGCTGCAGGAGAGTTGGACTAGAGGGAGCTGAGCCCATCGCTAATGTATTCCTGATCCATTGTGTTATCTATTCATGCTCTCCTACCACATCCATCATCTGACTCTCCCTGGTCCTTGAGAGTGTGGAAGGTAGCCTCCATGGCCAGCATGTATCAGGGATCTTTAAATACCCTTTTCTCCTAGCTTGATGAACAGCTAAATCTCCTTGGCAGCTTCAGGCAGCTCAAGCACAGCCCTGCAATTCCCATGAGAAAGCATGGCATGTGCTGCTGATCCCCATGAGATGGCCAGTGGAATTTCAGCAGCACTTCATCCAGAGCTGTTACAGTGCAAGGAGATGTTGTGTCCCCAAGACAGGAAGGACATTGACCTATTGGACCAAGTTCAGAGGAGGCCACCAAGTTGATCAGATGGATAGAGCACCTCTCCTGTGAGGAAAGGAGGAGAAAATTGGGATTGTTCACCCTGGAAAAGAGGTTTTAGGGTGACCTAATTGCGGCCTTCCAGTACCTGAAGAGAACTTACAGGAAAGATGGGGCAAGACATGTAGTGACAAGACAAGGAGGAATGGGTTGAAATTGAAAGAGAGTAGGTTTAGATTCAACAATAGGAAGAAATTATTTACTGTGAGAATGGTGAGACACCGGAACAAGTTGCCCAGGGAAGTAGTGGATGCCTCATCCCTGGAAGTGTTCAAGGCGAGGCTGGATGGAGCTCTGAGCAACCTGGTCTAGTTAAAGGTGCCCCTGCACACAGAAGGGAGGTTGGAAAGAGATGGTCTTCAAGGTCTTCTTCCAGCCCAAACCATTCTATGATTCTATGAGCCCATTATTCTACAAGCCACGGGCAGCTGCACAGTGTTTTTAGGCAATGCCCAGATCCCTAGGCCATAGTCAGTAAAGGATTTAAAGACTAATGACAATGGCAACACTGAAACTTCACAGGGCCCAGAAGAAAAGGGCCACACACTCTTTGGGGTTAGGCACGTGTTCCTCAAAACCATGCTGAAGGCACCACCACCTCACTACAAGCCACTGGTTAAACTCTGAAGACTGTCATGCCGTGCAGACCATCTCTTTCACCAGAGACTCCCCAAGTGAGGTTTTGTCCTGGAGCTGCCCTGGGCACAGCCTGGGGTGGACAGGGCCAGCACATTGACCAGAGATCAACCAGCACGCCTCAGCTCACAGCAGACCCACTCAAGACCCACACCACAGTCTCCACAGCCATCCTCTACTTCAAGATCAGTCAGGAAAACCCAAGTCCAAGAGGTGGAGGAGCGAATTCAAGCCCACACGAGTGTAGATGTTTGAGCCAAGTTCTTCATGTGGGGACAGCATAATAGCAGGGGTTTAGTAGTTCAGGCTCTCTAATGCTTGTGCTGCTGCAGGTAACACCTCACTGCTAGAGAGCTCCTGAGGTAATTCAGGGGAGCAGAAGGTCTTGGGTTTGGCTTTGCTGCCCATCAAACTGATGAAGCTATACTCTGAGCAGCAGTCTAGTCTGCACCCTTCATAACCCCCTGCTTGAGCACCCAAAATCATACCATGGCACAACAATCCTGTTCATGCAGCTGATCCATCTGAAATGAACCTGGCATGCTCCACACCCTACAAAATATTTTTTAGCCAGATTAGTGCCATTGTTTGGCTCACCATGCAGTCACGAGAGAACTGGTGATGGAGGATGCAATGGAATGTTTGACAGGAGGAAGCATCCACATGGTCTTTCAGGGGATCTGTGCCTCCTCACTGCCCCTGTAGGATACTGTAAGTAACACAAGCCTGCTTTTCCCAGAGAGCCCATGAAAACTAGGGTAGAAAAAACTGGAACAAACACCTCAACCCCCACTCACAACACATGTTTGAGTTGGGCTCTGTTAGCCAGACTCACTATTAGTCTTTGGCCACTTGCTTGCCTCCCCTCATGGAGCGCATCTCATCTTGTGAACCCCCCCCAACATATACTTTGCAACATCACCTCCAATTCGTGCAGCAGCCTCTCCATGATTTGATTATATCACCAGCAGTTTGCTCTCTGGTTAGCCCTCCTGCTGCAATCCCCAGGACAATCCTGTTGCAGAGACGTGGGTGGTTAACTGCTCTCCTGCCTGATCTCCATTAGGATGCCAGTCTGCTCCTTAACCATCCCTACTCAGCCTGGGAGAACAGACAGGGCAGAAGCATGCTCTGCTAAGGGGCAATGCCATCAAGATGATAGGACGCACTCAGATTTCCAGGGGAGATTTGCCTTTTCCCATCCAGCTTCACCTAAAATTTGGTTTTGACTGCTGGGAGTGTCTGTCTACCTGAGAGGTCAGGATGTTTACCCCTTGGCATCACTCACTGATGGGTGAGCTACAAAGACTGTAGTGCCTGTGCATGGCTTTCTGCCAATTCCCCTTCCAGACTGTTCCACCTATGTGGAATAATTTGTGAAAGCCTCTTCTGACACCATGTAATCAGGCAGTGATATGTAAGAGGGAGCTCTCATCCCTAGCTTCTGTGTCATGACAGGTGAGGAATTAGGAAAAATTATAACCCAGCACAAATTCAAATGAGAAAATTGCACCCTGTCTTTCTAGGACCCTCATCACTGCAAACACAGGAGTGCTGCCTCCCCTTCCAATCTCAGTCTGAAACAGCAGAAGAGAGATGGGTCTGCAAACACCTTCCCCAGCACAGCTAACGCACGTATACTTTCCACAGGATAAAAAGTGGGGATTGAGCTTGTAGATGCCAAAAGCATGTGGCACAGCCATCCCTGATGTGTAACAGTGGGATGGGAAGGGGGCAGTCCTAGCTCCCCAAGCAGCCTGTGGAGCATGAGATGGAAGTAGTCGTCCTGCTCATGTGCCCTCTATCATGACCATGCCTCTAGAGGTGCGTGGTGGTGTGTGCACCCTCTCACCACGCAATCCTCGCGTCCCAGCAGCGAAGGAATGAACAGATCTAGAGATTGTGCACAAATGCAGAACAGATGTTCCAGCAACCACCAAAAAAAAAATACATAATTAAGAAATAGATAGAGGAATTCTGTCCTTTTTTCTGTTGTTTTTTTTCTTTTTCCCTGGAAAGTCATAAGCCTGAAGGCCACGCCAGTGGCTTCCTGCAATGTCTCAGCATGGAATGGGTGAAAGGTTCAGGATGCACCAACCCCCTTTTGGGATGAGTTATCCAAAAACTGAACTCTTTTATTCGACATCTGCTGCAAGAGAAGCCAATGAAAGGAAAGGAGTAGTTCTTCTGTTTCACCATCTTGCAATAATTCAGGATAATCGAAGGGGAAAAAAACACAAAACAACCCCAAAACCCGAAGGAGCAGAGGAAGAGAGAACAACTTGCAAGAAGAAAAAGAATCAGCCATTCCTAAATACACCAAGGTATTGCAGCCAAACCAAACAGTAATGATTCATTGACTTGTCTTCACCCTTCGTTTTTCCTATAATGAGCAAAGAAACCACAGAAATGTGGAGCCGAGGTCTCTCTCCACTCCGAAGGAATGCGGAGGAGGATCTACAAGACTTCACTGCCCTTTGACGGGTTTCATCATGGCCCAGCTCCTGTGCGCTCAGTTCAGCCCCACCACCAGCCTCCTTGTCCATCTCACTTCATCCCAATTCATCCATTATCCTGGTTGACCTGGGCTTGCTTTCCACTGCCAACTGCACTAGGGAGGTGGAAACAGGTACCACAGCCAGGTCTCTGCTCCTGGCCAGCTGGACAACCAAATACGTGTGCTCCCCAGCCAGCTCCACTCGCAGCTCAGCGTGCTGTCACTGAAGCCAGCAGGAGCCATCTCCTTGCCAGGCTTGAGCGGCGTTGGCTTGGGAGCAGATGCACACCCCATTTGGATGTCCCAGCTGCACAGCACCCTCCATCTGAAAGCCAAAGAGACACAGCTGGATGTCCCCAGGGAGGGAGGAGACTGAAGACCACAGCTCAGCTGGCTTTTGAACATGACAGAGAGCCCATAAAAACCATGGAGTGACTTGTCCTATGCAAACAGCTGCAAAAGCTCACTCTTCTTCCCCCATCCCAAAGGCTGAGGAGCCCTCATGCTCCTTGCCTGCACACTCTCACTTCCTGAGCTGCACTGCATAAAGCCTGCTGAGTTGTGCTGAACAGCTTGAAGAGGTGGCAGAGAAAAGTAGAGGTGACTTCTCTGTGAACCCTTCTGTAACAAGGGAGAGTGAAGACCAACAGCATCCTCACCTCCTGGGCCTTCCATTCCCAGATGGGCTCTCTCAGCCACCATGGTGGCCACCTATGGCCTAGGGCTTTGAGGAGAGGTGTGTCCCTCAAGGCTTTGGGATGTTGCCTTCTTCATTTCACATCTGTGTGATGGAGCTGGCAAGGGCTGTTCACCACATCCCTCCACTGTAACCTGCAGAGAAAGGATGATTCAGTATCTCTGAGTCCATGCTCACTCCCTGATTGGCTGTGAGACTTGAGTGGCTCAGAGCCCTCTTTGAAGCCATGAGTTGCTTCTCTCTTCCTCTCAGAGGTGTTGGTAGCCCTCCAGGGTTTACCAGCAGGTGGGCAGGTCAGAGCCAAGTCGAAGTCCAGGAAGTGCAAAGCCAGACTTTCAATCCAGGAACAGAAAGGTCCATTTTCCAACACCATTTCATCTCAAGGGAGCCCACTAAATCCCATTGGGGGAATCACAGCAACTGGATAGTAGAGAGCTCCTGTCCACAGAACCATGTCAGGATACAGCTATTATCTGAGTGTGTTATCAAGGCAGGTTTAATCTCAGCCTCCATCCTTGCTTCAAATATCTGCTGCATAGCAGCAGAGAGCTGGCCTTGGTACCCATTCATTCAGCAGTCTGGGCCAGATGTTACTTGAGTCTCACGAGGACTGGTCCTGCCAACTGGCTAACCATGTCCTCTCTTGTTCACAGCAGCACTCCAATCACTGTGGCCCTTCAGGGATGTGAAAAAAATTCAATCAGATCCAGCAGCTCTATAACACTTTGCCTTGGACTTCTGCAGGGACCAGAGGGAGCAGTAAGAGTTGCAGGAGAGCTGAAACAGAGTATTCCTCCCGGTTACATTTCATTTGCATTCTGTCTCTGCAGCTTCTCATTCAAGTCAGAGAGAAAAGAGACAAATCATTGAGGACAAGCTGCTTTACAAGGCTTTCTATTCCCATTTTGTGGCCACTGGGGGTTCTTCCTGTGCAGCTCCCAAACCTCCTAGCGAACGACTTGACGTTTGCAAAGGTTGCTCACCTCCTTCGTGTGGAAATGCAACTGTTTGTTCAGCTTCTCAGGGAGCTGGTTATCTTACCAGATTTGTAAGAACATTTAACAGGTTGCTTAACTGGATGCCCTTGACATATCTCAGGCAGCATCTTTCAAAAGTACCATCAGCATCATGCTGGGCTCAAACTAATTATCCCCATCTCTCAGCAGGACTCTTGGCTCAGTCCAGCACAGTGCTGACCCAGCCACACTTCTGCTTCCATGGACATATCTGTGTCTGCCTAGGCAGGCACCAGTGAAGCATTCCTGCTTCCCTCCTCTCCTTAGTTCCTTGCTGTTCCCAGATGTGGGGCTAGCAAAACAACTGCTGTGGAGATGCGCACCTGTCCAGACCAAGACTTCACGTCTCCTGGCACAGAGGCTGTAATCCCTGGGAGTAGCCCCAGAAAACATCCCAGGCTTTCAAGGGTATTTTTGATGTCTCCTGGCCATCCTCTCTGCCTAGGACAGAAGTGGCATGTCAAAGATCTCACAACTTCCCTGTCCGGCAAGTCCCATCCCACAGGCTTCCCATGGGCTATCACAGAAGTTTTCATTCCTCTCTTTCCTCCTTCGTTCCCAACTTGGTGCTATCTAGCCTTTCCTTAACATCACCCACTGGAGTACTTGCTTATTCCCCATTAAGCTGATTTTTGGTCTGAAAAAGCCGTCTTCTCATACTTGATAGGTCCCATGAAAATCCTGCCAGACCTTCTCATCCCTTCCATGCTGAGGGCCATGTCCCCTTAGCATCTCCCGTGCACTGTCACTGCTCCTGGTCAAACAGACCAGAGGATGGCAGAGTGGTCTTGTTAAGTCAGGCAGGATTTTCCAAGAGGACACCAAGTTCCTGGGGCCATTGGCAAGCTGGACTCCATGCCTTCTCTCCCCACAGGGTCAAGGCCAGCACAGAGCCCTGGCAGGGCCCTCACAGGAGGTGGGGAAATGGAGATTCTGGGAGACATGACAACCATGTGGAATGGTGCCAGTCACCCCTGGAGCAATAAATGTCCCTGGTGCAAGCCACAAGTCATTGTGCCCTTGTTAGCAAGATTCAGCTCATTGCACCTCCTGTGTAATTCATAATCACTTAACAAAGCTGCTGATGTCAAATTAGCTAAACATCAGTAAGCAGGGAATGTGGTCGTCACATTCATCCTGCTAACTGGTAGCTAATTATCTCATTGTGCCTCCCATGCACTAATTGCAAACTATCTCCTTCCTATAGCTCTACCACTACTATTTGAGCTTTAGGAAGGATCAAGGCAGCAGATGCATTTCTCCAGTGCTTTTCACACTTCTGTACCTACCCTGAGTTCCAATTGCAGTATTGAGAAGCTGGCCCTCTCCAATTAGCAGCACTAGGGGCTCAGAGAGGAGCTTGCTGTTCTTGTACCATGGCCCTTTTACCCTCTCAGCTCCCTCAGAGGGTTATTGGAAGCTGCCAGAGTCCCTTTGGAGGACAGAGGAGCATGATGCAAAGCCAGGCTCTGGGGGCTGGTGGCAAAGCTAAGGAGCTGCAGGCTACAGGCAGCTGCCAAGCAGTCAGTGCAGGTAGCAAGAACTTCCTTGCCCCATAGGTTTACAAGTACGTGGGGTAACAAGGCATTTAAACACCCTGACCTGTGCAGAGTTGCTTATCATAGAATCTTAGAATCATAGAAAGACTTGGGTTGGAGGAGACTTTAAAGATCACCCGGTTCCAACTCCCCTAGCAAGGGCAGGGACACCTTCCACTCGACCAGGTTGCTCAAAGCCCCATTCTACCTGGCCTTAAACATTTCCAGGGATGGGGTATCCACAACTTTTCTGGGTCACCTGTTCAAGTGCCTTAACACCCTCAGAGCAGCCTGGGGATACAGGGCTGGAAACACATCACAGAGAAGAGGAATAACTGCTTTCTGAGTCTGGGAGATGCTTGAAGGGAAACCTCAGAGATGTTTCACCTAGCTGCACATGCTGTGTCCAACACCAAGGACAAAGCAACGCAAACACTGCCAGAGACGTGCAACTGGCCTCCAGTACATTCTGAAATGGAGCTCCATGCAAGGCAGCAGGGCCCCACAAGAAGGGCAGTGCCTCTCAGCCTGATTTCTCTGCTCCAACTTGCCCTCCCCACCACCTTGTGGTGCCCATATTGTGTCTGATGAATGATTGATGCTCCTGAGCCCCCAGATTTTGAAATGGCTGTTTTCCCATCTGGACCAAGAGTGAGGGTCTCTCTAGGCTGTGCAAATGGTGACACGTTGGAAGGAAGAAGCTCTGAGAGGCAGGAGGGGAAGGACTCCTGAAAGCACCAGCAATAATGAAGTAGGCTTCCTGCCAGACTCTCCAGATGTTTAATTAATACTGTAAGACCCCTGCTCATGTGGCTGGTCCCAGTGCAAAAGGCTCCCCAGCTCAGCCTCAGCTTGCCTGTGTGATGGGATGGAGGCAGCTGGAGACCTGCTGGGCTTGGAGCTCTTCCCACTGGCCTTTCTCCTCTCTCCTGATCTGAGAAACCAGTATCTCTGCCTGCTGGGGAGCAGTGGGACACAAACCTCAATATGCAGGCCCAAAGGGAGCTGCAACAGAGCTGTACCCAATCCGTGGGAGACTGCTATCCCACCCCTGGTCACTGCACTTGGCCTGGTTTCCAAAGGAGCCAAGAGGACCAACAGCATGTAGGAAACATTCCTGTACGACAAACCAACACAATCCAGTAAAATCCTGCCAGCCATGGTGCAGGTTGCCATGAAAAGATCTTACCTTTCTGCTCTGTGTCTGCTGCAATCATACAAGAGTGCCAGGAAAAATTACTGGCACAACATGGCTGGTCATGGGGGACTTCCCAGGGCAGGAAAACAGGCTCAAATATTGCAAGCTGCAAAGTCACTAAAGACAACTTGGCTGCTGCACAAGCAAAGATTGACAACAAGAAAATTGAAAGAAGGCCCAAAACAGATTTCCTCCTCAGCTGCCCAGCCATTTTTGATGGCTAGAGAGCCACTTCCCTCCAAAATGCCCACAGAAAGAGATCTCATGGAACCAAGTGGATACAAAAGTCCTCTTCTGACAGAAGACAGGGGTGTCTGCTGCACTCTGCTGCAGTGCAGGACCTGCAATCTGCTGAGTGCAGTAAACTCTCACAGCTGGGGGCCCAGAAAGAAGAGAAATAGGCCTCTCTTGAGGGAGGAGGGGTGGAAAGTGGAGAGGAATCATAGAATCACAGAATCATTTAGGCCAGAAAAGACCTCCAAGATCACTGAGTCCAACCTTTGACCAATCATGACCCTGTCAACTAGACATCAGCACTAAATGCCACATCCAGTTATTTCATAAACACCTCCAGGGACAGTGACTTCACCACCTCCCTGGACAGCCCATTCCAGTGCTTGACATCTCTTTCCATGAGGAAATTCATGAGAACCACACTGCTGACAATTTCTAGCTTAAGAACAGCTCCAGGACTCCTTCTTATTGTAGCTCTAGGAGGCCTTTGGAACCAAGTAAGAGTTTCCAGACCTTTTCCCTGTGTGATGCTGACATGATTTTTTTGGTGCTGGGGAGGATTTTACACAGAGCACTTGGTTCCTGAGCTCACAAAAGGAGCCAATTACACTTTGCCCTGTCCTCCGAACCAACAGTATCCAAAACCCACATGTAAGGTGATGATCACATACATGCAGGGATGGCAAAAGTCCACCCTGCCAGTGTCTCCTTGAGAAAAGGGAATGACATTACAATGAGGATAGCCATTAAAAAGAATCTAAATGAGATAAAGAGCAAAGAGATGTATCATGTGCAGGCAGCACAGGAACTGGTTAAAGATGCCTTTTCAGAGGCTCAGCACAGGCACATTCCTCCTCGAAGAAAAAGACCTTTGAAAGGCCAGCTGGGTAAAACTGCAGGGCACGAGAGGAAAGGGGACAGTCTTCACATATTGGAAGCTTGTCCAACTAAGGAATTTCAAAAGAGCACAGCCTCTGGCAGGTTAAACGTAAATGCACAATAAGACAGTGAGAAAACAACGTGAAGATCACTTTGCTGTGACCGTAAAAATGAATGGTCCCTCTTTCAGCCACAGCAGCAGCAGAGTCTGCAGGACCATGAGCTCACAGAATCACAGTATGGGTCAGGTTGGAAAGGATCACAGAGGGCCATCTGGTCCAACCTCACTGCTCAAGCAGGGTCCCCTAGAGCACATTGCAGAGAATTGCATGAAACAATTCTGAAATATCTTCAGTGAGGGAGATTCCACACCCCCTCTGGGCAATCTGTTCCTGTGCTCCATCACCTGCACAGTAAAGAAATTCTTTGGCATGTTCAGGTAGAACTTCTTGTGCATCAGTTCCTGCCTGTTGCCTCTTGTCATGTTGCTCAGCACCACTGAGCAGAGCCTGGCTCTGTCCTCTGACATCCTGCCTTCAAATACTTATAGATGTCAATGAAGACCCCTCTCGGTTGTCTCTTCTAGAGGCTGAACTTGTCCAACTCTCTCAGCCTTTCTGTTAAGAGAAATGCTCCAGTCCCCAAATCATCTTCATAGTCCTCCACTGAATCCACTCTAGGAGCTCAATGTCTCTCTTGTCCTAACGAGCCCAGAACTGGACACAGTTGTGTCCACTCCCCATGTGACCTCACTAGGGCCAAGTGGAGGGATAGGACCTACTTCCTTGACTTGCTGGCAATGTTTTTCCTAATGGACCCCAGGACACCATAGGCCTTCCAGGCCACAAGGGCACATTGCTGGCTCAGGGACAGATTATTTTCCTTCAGGACCCCCAGGTCCTTATCCTTCTGCTTTGCAGCTGGTCAGCCCCCAGCCTGTGCTGGTGCATGGGGTGATTCCTTCTCAGGTGCTGGAGTTGATCAGTTGAGGGCAAGCCCCTAGCAAGACAAAGCAGAGGACCATTATTATTCAAACACATTGCAAGCAAGTTTGGAAAGGTTTCTATCCTGCTAGTTTTCTTATGGCTCACCTCAAAAAAACCCTGAAGACGAGCAGCAAAGTGATCCCCTAAAGGAACTGGGGTGGTCACAGAAGAGCAGGGAGGGTTTCTCCCTATTAGAAATGGACAAACAGGATGTAATGCATGGCCAGTTTCCCAGTAGAACAGCAGAGCCCTGCAAGCAGGTAGCACAGAGACCTGCACTGCTCAGTCTGTTCATGAATGAATTAGGGAAGGAGGTAGACAGTGAGGTGACAATTTCTGCCAGCACCATGTGTTTATAGTAACCTGATTTTTAAAAGTTCCAAGAGATCTGACAAAACTGCTTATCAATGAAATGACAAATGAGATATGGGGTTAAGGAACACAGCGGCAATAAACTGTTTAGGGCACTGCCTGACTAATGAGCTGGGTGCTGCTGTTCCACATAACTGGGAGAAGCACAGGAGTGGTACCTGTTGTCAGGAAATAATAGGAATATCAGGAAATAATAGGAAAACATCAACATCACAGTGCCACAATGTAAATCTGTATCCAGGGATCATGTCTGTGCTTCTGCTCTCCCAGATCTCCAAATGGAGACAATCCAAGGTCTGGGAAAGGTTCTGCACCGTGAGGAATTGATTCTGGTGGGACATGGTTGCCTGGAAAAGAGATTGTGTACAGCCATGGAGAAAAATAGTCTGTAAAGGCATGGAAAAAGTACAGACAAAATAAATATATTCTTCACTGTCTCAGTACAAGGAGAGGTCAGCAGGCGAACTTGTCATCCTCCAGCAATCCTGGTGTTTATGGTAGGCTGAAATACTGTTTGGGAGAGGGAGCAGGTTTTGCCACACATTTCCTAGGCAGGGGCTCCACTACTTGGAGGAGCTCAGGTAGTGAGTTTGTCTTCTCTCCCACATGGGTATCTGGTCCAGCTTGGCTCTGATATGTTCAAAATGAGGCTGGGCCACTCTTCAACAGTGCCTCTCCTTCTTTGCAAGAATAACTGTATCCTTAAGGCCAATGGGATGCAGGAGGAGATAATATCAGAACAAGTGATTCCAGGCACTCATCTCCCTGCCTTCAAAGGAGAGAGGTACCTGATCTCCCCAGGGCTCATGGTCTTCCTGCTCGCTCTAGGGCAGACAGAGTGCTAACATGCTGAAAACCCAGAATCCATCCCCTCCTCTTCAGGAAATTCACTCCATGCATCCCAACAGCCTGCATAAATACCTCTCTGGCTCTACCCCAGCTGAATTGGATGCCCCCTCACTCCCAGCATCATCCTGTACATCACCCAACAGGCTGTAGCTGAGACCTGCTGTAGGCACCTGGCAAGTGCCCCCTTCCTTCATCTCCTGTTGGTGAGGTAGGTAAGGCTTCAGACGCTGGAGGTAAGAAGCTCCTGGTGACAAGCTGGAGCAAGTCTCACCAGCCCAAACACTCAATTGAAATAAATAGCACACCTACTCTCAGTTACAATGCTGGGCAGGTCACAGCAACACGGTTGGTCATGTCTGCGATGAAACTCATGCCAGGTCTGCCTGGACAGTAATGCCTGGATCAATGGTGTTCGTGGAAGAAATTAAATGCAATAGAAGCAGCTTCCATGTGCCTGCCTGTTATAAGTACACACCACAAATGATGGGGTTTAGGCTTAAATTCCTTAAATTAGCTTCTGAATAAGCTATTATTTCAGCACAGCCAAGCAGTCAGATGAGATTCTTGCTTTTGTATTTTGATGATTAAAGAGGATCTTACACATTAGATGCTTCTGATCTAGAGCAGAGCTTTCTTCTGCACCTAATCAGTTACAGTTCCTGTACCTCAGCCCTAACATGGAGCAGTGAGAGGCTTCAGTTATCAATTAGGGAGTCCAAAACCTTTTCTGAAAAGTGGCCATCATCCTCAGAGAGCAGCTTAGGCCTCATCAGGACATCTGTGGTGCTGGAGGCATGGAGAGAAAGCGCTGTTTGCAGTGTGGCCAGGCATGGCATTCATGCACTTTCCAGGACAGCATATCCCTCTCAAATTTGGGTTCTTCTCTCCAAGACTAGGTGTTAAAGCTGGTGGCAGAAAAGCAGCAGACACCCCTTAGATGCTGCTTCTCAAAGAAGCAGGATGCTCCTGATTGTCACTATGCTGGGCCCAGGATGATGCATTTCTGAAGTATATCTGCCCTCTTTTCAAGGGTAGGGAGCACAGAGGAGACAGTAGCTGTTACCTCCACCAGGCATCTCTCCATGTGCTGCAGCTCCTGGCCTTGCTGAGCCCCCATTGCCAATCTGATGATGAGGTTCTGCACTGTGCATTGCTGAGCTCCTTCCTTAGTCTCAGCTTGAATATCCTGTAAGCAGATACCAGTATGTGTTATGATCTGTAGAGCAATCACCTATCTTTGGGAAAGCAATGACAAATTGCAGCTCTGAGAAACCAACTTTCCATATTACTTGTGCTCCAGTTTTCTCAGACTGTTTACTGGAAGCTAAGTCCAACTTTGACACAGACCAGAGAACACAGCTGGCAGAATCAGTCCCTGACAGCAGACCAAGTCCATGCAGGGTGTGCAGAAGGTTTCATGTGAACACAAGCTGTTAGTCCCATGCTTCAAGGTCATTGGCAGGGCAAATAGTTTCTCACCATTTCTTTTGGAGTTGAAACGCAAGAAGGGTGAAGACATGTGACAACAGTCCAACTGCTACAGAAAAGCATACTCCAAAACAGTCCCTGCACACAAGGTACTGCAGGAGGCTGGAATGTACCTGCCAACATTGACAGAAATGCTCAGGTTGAGCAGGGCTGTGGGAGTCCCATTGGGAAATATTTTTTCCCAGGAAGTCCATGAGATGAGACACAACGGTCCATCTTGGGTCTCTTTGAGTGGCAAACATGGAGGGTCCTAAAAAACCACCACTGAATCAGAAGCTGAGCCAAAGGCACACTGGGGAGGCTGCAGCAAAACTAGAGCAGCTCTGTTTTCAGGTAGACACAACAGCAAGGAGGAAAGAGAATTATTTCCAGAGCCACTTCACAGCAGACAGTCTGTAAATCCATCTGTTACTAATGCCATTAATAGCAAAGTACCACAAAGAGGGGAAAGCCCCTTTTCCAAAGCTTCGGGGGTCAGACACTGCAGACAAGCACCTCTTCCCTTTGGAGTGACCACTGCTTCGCTCCAGACACACAGTGCTAGAAGCAAAAGCAGGTTCCAGACTTGCAGCCCATTTAATATAAAGCAGAAACATCTGTTTCAAGCCTCAGACAACAGTGTGAGTGACTTCTTGAAGATTTGGATTTCTTTCATCTTTTAACAAAAGGTAATTTCAGGCTGATGAAAAGGCAGTAACATGACATGTTGACTACACAGCCTGTCTACACAGAGGGAATGCAGCTGATGCCCAGAAACATGGGGTGCTGCTCCAAGACTTCCCTACCTACTGATACCACATCATTGCCCTGGGCCTCAGTTTCCCCCTGTGAAAAAGGGTGCTGTTTCTGGAAAAGCAGGATCACGCAAGGAGGTGGCTTGGCAGCCATTTCTCTGTGTCCCTGCAGCTCCCTGAGGACATTTCACAAGGCCAGGTTTCCTTCTTGGCACTTTCTTAGCTTCACGAAAAGCCTCCAGCCTCACCCCTTGGCAGGGAGATGTTTCCCTTATCCTTCCCTTTAAGTCAGGCAGAGACGCTGATCCTTAGGAGTCAGTGTAGCCCACCAATTCACTTTGTTGTGCAGGGATTGGCAACAACCCTCCATGCCAGAGGCCACTGTCCCCATGTCCCTGTCCTGTTCCCAAGAGACACCCACCCTCTGCTACCAAAACTGAACATCAGAAACGCTGCAGCTTGTTTTCATGTCCTTGGGTTGGTTTTTTTTTCCATGGGATATTTTTATTCCTGCCCGGACCCCAGTCATACTGGGGATTTAAAGTTTCAGCCAAAGCAATAAGAAGTAAAGAGCAAAGAAAGTGAATTGGGATCCAGAGCATTTCAATAAATTAAAAGGGAAAAAAAAACCCTAAAGGATAAAAAAAAAATAAAAAAAAAGACAGCCCAGCACAGAGGAAGCAAAGCAATCAGAGCAAAAGCTGTCAGCTTTGCCAGTTCCCGTTTGTTTGCAGATCAAATTCACTGCCTCTCTCGTCCAAAACTAACAACTCCTAAGTCTCCCTCATGCTCCCAAGGGAGGTGTTTTCTATATTGGAAACAAATCTATTTTGACACTCCTGATGCTTTTTTACCCAAATTGCCCTCTGTCAAGCTGCCTCTGGAGTTTCCCATTTGCACCAGAACATGTTCCTGGTTCAAGCCTGGAGCCAAGGTGACCTCAGGCAGTGCTGGCATCAGTCTCGGTTTGCACTCTCCCAGCCAGTGGTTCCTCCAAGGCTCCCTGCCACCAGGTCCCTCTCCAAACTATTCCTCTGGTCTTTGGGAAAATCTGGCCCAAAACAAAGCTTATTTGACAAACGAGCCTGGATTGTGCGCAGGGAAGGGTCTTGGTGCCGACTTCCAGCCAGCAGTATCTGCTCAAATGTCCTTTCCATGCAGCACCCTGAAGCTTCAAGTCTCCAGGAAAACCTGACTCTTCCCTGTTGGGGTTTGACTGTTAGACAAGGGAAAGAAATTAAAAAGCTTTACAAGCAAAAGAATGGAAAAAGTCCCTACAATCCACTCTGGCTGCAAACACCCTCATGGCAGCTTCACAACCACGTATCTGATTAATTCTTGCAGGCCTCCAGGTGGGAATTTCAGATGGCCCTGCCCTATCTGTGTACCTGAAATTGCTGATCTCCATCCTAAAGGAGGTAAGTCTTGAAGCATCCCTGCCACAGCAGTGACCGCCCTGTGCAGAGACAAGAGGTTTGTAAGTCAAGAGTAGGAATGGTCATGTAGGATGGTCCTCTGTATGTAGCTAAGATATTTAAGAGATGTGTTTCATGTACTAGAGGTGTCAAAGGTACTGAATTATGTATGTTCTACAAGTTCAGGTAGGATCATGGACATCAGATTGTAAGAACTGAGAAAGATAAGGTTTGGCAGAGTCTTCTGGCCCAGCTGAAGACCCAACAGCAAGAACCTTTGTGATGGAGACTCCCATCACCACCAAATACTGCCCAGCTGTCCTGTCCAGGGGATTGATTTCCACATACAATGCTTATCCTATGCCAATCCAAGTAAATCAATTTGTTGGTTGTTTTTTACCTTTAACACTGAGTGACTGCAATGCTTGAGATACACACCAACAGAGATTTTCTCCTGCAGACCTCTCTGGATGGTTGCCTTTTGCAGATGCTGAACTCATACCCCAGAGTCTTTCAGAGGAATTCGGATTCTGCTGACTTGTTGCAGATCCAGGCTTGTTAACTCATTGCCCAGCCTAGTCTTCACTGTGTCTCCAAAGCAATGGGGTTTTGATCCAGCCTCTCCAGGAACTGTTTGCACCTGATCTGGTTTCACCACTTTCCTGCAATGGTGTGGATCACCCCCCTCCATCTCCTACAGTCTTTGTAGAGATGTGCTCAGCACCATCAAGACTGAGGCAGAGACCATAATGAGGGGAAAATTAAATCATAAAACACGTTTTAATTATCAGCATTCCAATTAGCTGACAGTGGTGGCAGCCAGCCACCACAAGCTAGGGGAGGAGGACCAGTATCCCTGCAAAACTGGTGCTTTGGCAGGCATGTAGCTCATCTTCACCCTGCCTGGACCCACCCCTCTGCCCACTGCTGAGGGTTGCCATGGGGACACACACGGGGACACTTTTCCCTCCTTTTCCTGGCTCTGAGACAGCATTTCACCTCTGCAGTCACTGGACTGGAGTTGTGGAGACCCGTGTTCCCTCGTCTGCTTGAGAGCTGTACTCTCCTGGTGAGTTCCTAACAGCTGATGGATAAGGAGGAAGCGGAGAAGTCAGTTTAATATCATTTTCCTTGTTATTATCTCTCAGCTTCTCCCCAGCAATTTGCTCAAACTTCTGTAAAACTCCTTGCCAAACAAGCCCCTGCCCAAATAGGCCTTCATGTCTGCAGGACTCTATTTATAACCGAGATCCCATTTAGCAGATAAGCCAAGGGAATTCAAGCAGGATTTAAGCTAAGCAGTTATCTGTGACCAGCGGCCACAGTGTGCATAACGTTAGATTTACTGGGGATGTGAGAGGCAGACGGACAGGAGAGCAAACAGCCTCCAGAGCAGCCAGCCAGAACCCTGAGGGATGCAATCACTGCTGGCACAGACACTGCTCTCAGAGACTTCATGAGAAGCCAAAAACAGTGAGCAAACCCCTTTCCCTGGGATCTGGGGAGCCTCCTGCACACCCCAGGATCCTGCAGGTCTCAGGATCATTTCTCCTCTCCTCCTCCATCTTTACACCACCTTCCTTCCCAGGCATGTATTTCTGGCAAGGGTTTCACTTGTCTTCCCAGATAGATATTACAGTCTAAGATGATGCACTTAACAGGGTTGTGAAATCTGCCATAAAGTTTACTGCCCTACATCAATATAATGCCCTGCAAAGTTAATACGGAGGTACCTATTTTATAACAAGAACAAATAAAAACATGTCCCATTAGCCCCCAGGATCACAAGTTGCATTTCTGATGGCCAGATGCTGCAATGAAATGGGTGGAGAATATTAATACAAATATGTATCGAGCTATACACATGTACATATACACATATATATACACACCTGTTAAAAAATTAGAAACTATTGGATTTGCTCAGATGTTTTGCAGAGTTTGGAGGGTTTCATTTCTACATGCAGGAGAGACTGGCTGCAGGTCCAAACATATTTCTCTGCTATTACACCATGTCAATTTTTCATCATCTCAGAGGCCCTTGTCATAGAAAAGTGGAGAACTTTAAATTGATCCAAGGTCAAAGTTAAACACTTGGATGTAAATGTGGCAAGGAGTAAAAGGCAAAGAGGAACCAGTTATCACCCATGCAAAGCAGTGACACTGGGAGCATTCAGGATGCTGAATTCAAGAAACACCTTTGGCCTCTGCAGGGAAGTAGGAGGCTGCTAGAAATAAAAATTCCCTCTGTATCTGTGGGTATTTCCACACTGAAGAGCGGTGACATGGAGCACTGTACCCCTCAGCTATTCTGTTCTGACAGACATGGGGGGTAGCTGGGAGGCTGAGCATCCATGGGAAGAAGTGGGACTGCTGGCTGCAAACCTGGCACTGCCAAGCTGAACCCAGCCCTTCATCAACACCAGCCAGGCTCCAGCCCAGCATAACCAGCCTGCATACCTCAGCTCCCCTCTTCCCCTCCTCTGGCTGTCCTAGCCAAAGATTCTGCTAGCAACATTCCTGATTTCTCCACTTCCAGCCCCAGCATGCCCCTCTGTTCAGCTTGGTTGCAGTTCTTGGGAGAACTAATGAGTTTTCCCAGGATCTGTCCCAGTGCCTTCCCCAGAGGCCAACAGCTGGCCCAGGAGCCACCTGAAAGGCACTGGCTGAGAACTATTGCACTGTTTGTCACCCCCAAAGAGTGGATAAGGGTGCCCTAGCTTCCCAGTCCACCCAAGTTCTTCTCTGCCCAAGTACACCCACAGCATCATCCCCATCCATCTCCCAAGCAGCAAGTGAATCCCAAAGCTGGCAGAGGAGGTGCTGACTAAATCCCTCTGTCTGCCCCTCAGCCCTTCACCATTTCCATCCATGTCCCCAGGTGCCAAGTCAGCAGCTGGGATGCAGCAAGCCCAGCCCTCTCAGCACCACCAGTGTCCTGCAGGATGCAGCAAGCCCAGCCCTCTCAGCACCACCAGTGTCCTGCAGGATTGCATCAAAGTACTGGAGAGCAACATTCCAGCTGAAGCTCAAGTCCCCGTTGTCTGGGAAGGCAACCTCAGATGGGGGCAAGCCAAAATCCCTGAACAGCGAGACATCTGCCATTTCCTTCCTCTCTGGTGTCCCCCATGCTCCATGTCTTATATCCCCCTGCTGTCTCTCTCCAGACACCCTTCCTTCAGAATAGCCATTATTATGGATATTATATTTTTTTGGTCCTATTGTCACCAGCTGAAAGATGTAAAATAAAAGATAATAAATACACTCAAAGAGTAGAAAGACTGTGTCAACTAGACTTGCAGGACTGATAAGAGATTTTGCTTGTGTTCCCTTCACATGAAAGTCTGCACATGGCACAGCCTGGAGAGCACAAAAAGGGGAACAAGAACAAAACAATGCCAGTCCTGCCTGTGTCCAGCGTGGCAAATATAAAAAAAGGTCTTATGATGGGGTGAGCCCCCACTGGAAGCCTGAGGGATGGATAACATCAACCTGCAGCTGAGTAAAATATTAAGAGCCTCCGATAAGAAAAGGCTGTGAGGAATTAGTTATACATCACCACCACCTGCTGGGTACCATGGGAAGGATCCTCAGCTGCTGCCACCTCACCAGGCAAAGCCACCCCAAAAAGCGTGAGGGACTCCCCCAAAAGCAGCTGCCTGTCTCTCTGTAAGGAGAGAAAAGCAGTCTCCTCTCAGCAGCCTGCAAACACCAGGATTTTAGAAGTGTGTGTGAAGCCAATCTTTTTTGTTAATGCATGAATCCCAGGCAAAATAACAGGCAGCTGGTAGAGGATGGAATTAATAAAGAGTTAAAGAAAGGTGAAATAATTAGGGTCCTGCTCATGGGGCATATGGAGAATGGGGCTTGTCAGAGCAGCTTGCTCTAATTTTTCATGGAGATTACGAGCTTCAGTAGAGAGAGATAATAGCGTTGCTGTAACGTACTTAGGCTCTTGTAAGCCATTTGATCTGCCCCTGCCTGACACTCTGATTAATAAACCAGAGCGATAGCGAATCGACATGCCACGCGAGATGTGCAGGAAAGCAGAAAATGAGGACATCCAAATGCGATTAAAGAAGGGAAACAATCTCCCAGAGAGGGTTTCCTGGGGCATCCCAAACTCCCATCTATCATACATGCGCATGGGCTGCAGGCAAGAAGATGTAACACTCCTGGCCATGGGGATGGTGTGGGCTGCACTGACCACGTGAGCACCCTGGCTGGGGGCAGTGGCTCTGCAGCATATCTGGATGCACCCCCATTGGATGTCCAGCTCAGTCCTTGGGCTGTTAGAGCTGAAAAGGTTATTGCAACCCTGGGTGTAAGGAAAGATCGTGCAAGAGCAGAGGCAGACCATGTTTCTCTAGCCCCAGTGAGTGTGCACTGCCAGGATCTGGGGCTGGGGGATGTGCCAATGTGAGACCCCCCCATGAAGAGCAAAGTGGATCAATCCCAGCACCTCTCTATCCCCAGTGTCCCTTCAAAAATCCAAATCCTCCTGCCTCAAAGGATTTCAAGCAGTAATTAGAAGCAGCTGCTATTGAAGGTTTACACTAAGGCCTCAGTGGTGGGCTGCCCTCCTTCCTCAGGAAGTTACACGAAGTGTGATAAAGGCATGAGAGATGCTAAGGGGCTGATAAGGAGGAATTGAGTAGTGCTGTGCTGGAGATCTGGGCTGCCCCACCTCACCTTCCTTGCTGCCTTGCAAGAACCACACCAGAGCTGCACCTACCACCTTGATCATAAGCCCCAAGGTCCTGGCACCAAATTTCCCATGCCACACCAAGCATCCTCCCCAGACTGCTGGAGAAATCCCAAAACCAAGCTCTCTCCCTCCGCAGCTCTCATGGTCCCTCCACTCCAGCCCCAGAAAGGGCCAGGCACTTTGGACAGAAATGCTTTTTCATCCAGAAACTGCCCGTTCATCAAAACACTTCCCAAGAAAAGGTCACTTCAGAGAAATTTCTCTTTCCAAAAATGTTCTGGGGGGGAAAAAA
>VZRE01012996.1:57436-69355 GCA_013396775.1 Cephalopterus ornatus
AAAAAAAAAACCCACACAACCCCCCCCACAAAAAACACATGCAACGTTTTGGCTATCCTGTTTCCAGAACTATAAATGAAAAATAAATCTTTTTTCCCCCATCCTACCCAGGTGCCAAATGACTTCATTTGGAAATGCAAGATCATTATCTTCCTTCAAAAAAAAAAAAATCAAATAGAAAAGGACAAAATCAAAAGAAAATCTCTGGAAAAAGTTAAACACTCTGCTGACTCCAACACAGCAAGTGGGAGCTGGGCTGCACCCTGCCAGGTTCCCTGGGATGGCTTTCTTCCCAGCCTGGGGCAGGACAGGATTCCCAAGTCTTGACAAGAATACCAGGACAGTGGAGCTGGTTCCCATGCCCCAAAGCACAGGCTTTGCAGGACATGGCGTCACAGCCAAACATCTTATAGCCCAGGACCTTGTCAGAGGCAGAGACCCCACAACTTGAGACATGACAGAGCATCAAAGCTTCACAGGCTGAAGGTGGTGACACGGCAGAGGGACCACTGAGGGAAGAGGTCTCAATGAGGTGTTGAACAGTCTGGATACTGGGGTGGGAAGCAGTGGGCTGGTGTTTCTCTTACAGCCTCCCCACATGTACTTGCAGTGCCCCGACATCATCCTCAGCCTTCAGCTGTTACAGTTTAGGCTGCATGGGGAGCGGGAATGCCAGCAATAAGGCATCCAGAAGGGAATCCAGGCTCGGTTCAACATTAAAAGAAGCAGGGCTTTGAAAGGAGTACACTCATTTCCCTGTTTCGTCCTTTGCCAAGAAAACCAGGGGGATGGAGGAAAGGGCGAAGGGGTGGGGGGAACAGTGGAAAAAATGTCTTGGCTTGGCCCTCTCTTCCTTTTATCTCGTGGGCAGCCTGCCGAGACAGGGTCTTCCACCCGCTGAGCCCGCTGGCAGATCAAATGGAAGGAGAGAAGAGTTATATCCCCCTTCACTGAGGCCCCCTCCCCTCAAGGAAAAGGAAAGGAGAAAGAGCAAATGGTCCTGTGATGCCAACAGTTCCTACCCCAGCTGGATGGGAAACATCATGAAAAGTCAGCTTCTCTGCATCCATGGGGATCCAGGAGATATTCTCCTCAACCACCAAAGGGAAGCTCAGATGTGGTTGGAAGGTAGGCTGTGTCCCCGTGGAGGGGACAGCACTGTTCCATGGCCTTCAACCAAAGGGGAAGGCCCGAGCAAGCATCTCCCTAGGTTCCAGCTGTGCCTGTTCCTCCATTGTGCCAGACCTTTCAGAGCCAACTTCAAGCAAATAGCTTAATTAAATGCCTTTATTCCAAAGACTCCCTCTGTGTGTTTGTGTATTTCTGGTTTAGCAGTTAATACAGTAAGAGGCTTTATTGCAACTAAATTGATTTCTTCACCCTCTTTTTTTTCTTCCTTCTGTATGCTTTTTCCCCCTCTTCCCACCCATCAGCGTTCTTCCTCGTCACAGGGTTTCCCATGCAGATCCTCACCTTCACTGCCAGGTGGTGCTAATAAGGGTGAAGGGGAGGTGATCACAGAAAAAACCTATTCAGAGGGATCTGAGGGACTAATGATGTTGAAAGCATTCTTTTTTTTAAGGTGGGCAGGTAATCAAGTGGGCACTGGCTGTGTTATCATTCACGGGAGATGAGAACCCTGCCGTGAATGGGGTGACTGCCTTGAGAAGCACGGGTGGAACAGGTGGTGTGAGGGCGAAATCTCCAGCGATCCTCAGTACAGGAACAACACACTTCCCAAGGCACTGAGGCCACAGATCCCCAGAGGGAAACCTCAACTCCAGACCCAGCTGCAGGCCCCTAAGCGTTGTTTGGCAGGGTCTGTGCAGTCCCACCACCTTTTTCTTTGCACTGAAATTCAACTCCCCTACACTGTAATTAAATTGTTGCCAGCCTGTAGTGTGTTGGCCCTGTGCTTAAATTGAAGACTATGACTGCAACATATCCATGTGGAATTAGGATCAAGGAATTACAGACTTTGCTAGCACATCACCCAGTATCTCCAGACCACTCCAAAAGCTCATGGTGTTCACAGCTTCTTGCTGAGGCTAATTAAAAAAACTAGCTAGGTTGGTGAATGCAGTTATTACCCAAGCTGGGACCTGGACAGTAGTCTGGGCTTCTCAGGATGGGCATAGTTCTGTGCTGCACTTTCCTCCCTTTTCCTTTTCCTTTTCCTTCCTTCTTTACAGCCTGCCTGCCTGCTCCTTCCTGCTTTCTCTCCTTCACTCTGTCCCCCCTTCCCTCCTCTTCTCCTCTTCCCCTCCCTCCCTCTTGCCCTGTGCCCTGTGTCCTTGCATAGGCTGGCAGGGCTGCCCTCTCCCCTTTCCCTCCCTGGGCAGTGGGAGCTGAAGCCATAATTAAACTTGACTGGGAGGAACATGAATCAAAAGGCTGTTAAAAAAGAAAAGAAACAAGGGTACCTGTGGGATTACGTGAGCCAGAAAAATGCAAAGCCGGCTTCCAGCCGCCCATAAAATAGATGCCGTCTCCTTTCCCATTGGCGGGGTTTGGCTGAACACAAAAGGCTAGGAAGAGGATTTTTTATGTGAGTTATTTATAGCCTGGATGAACAGTGATGTGTCTGCCAGTGTGTTTCTGCCTCTCAGTGTGTGCTGAGGGTGCCAGCCTTGCTGGGTGACACCACACTGGGTTTGGGATAGCACCTGCACACCTGGATGTAGCCTTGAGACCTAGGCAGACCTTCCTGCAGGGGTGGGGGTGACAGCAAAAGAGGAGAAATCAGGACAGGAAAGGATGGGATGGAGCAGCTGAGAGAAGCTGCTGTTTGCCCCTCAGCAGCTTTACCTTGGCCAATATCACCACGCACCTGTGTGGGGACAAGAAATGGGGTGTTCCAGCACAA
Organism: Cephalopterus ornatus; assembly: GCA_013396775.1. NCBI lineage: Eukaryota > Metazoa > Chordata > Aves > Passeriformes > Cotingidae > Cephalopterus > Cephalopterus ornatus. The sequence goes on from VZRE01012996.1 coordinate 60,303, forward strand.
GAGCTGCCAATTCAGGACCATCCATGGGATATCCATTGTTTCCCCCTTCCTAACATCTTCACTTCTAACCTGGTTGCTTTTCCTCTTTTCTGGTTTGATAGAGATGTCTGAGAAGCCTTCCCCCTCCCCCCGCCATTTGCACCAGGAGCCAGCACAAAGATTCATCTCATTGTGAACGAGATCAGTTTAAAATCATCCCCAAACTCCACGCAAAGCTCAGAAGTTGGCACTTCAAGAAGCATATTCATTAAATAAAGGAGGGGAGAAAGAGAAAAGGCAGAGAGGAGGGGGAAGAAAAAAAGATTACCTTGCTGAATTAATCAGGCTTCACTGTAATGTTCAGCCTCAGATTTTATTTCCTGTAATAAGCCCATTAATACGGGTGTCTATAGCAGGGGGCTTTTAGCAGCAGGCACCATTAGTGTAACGAGGAAGGGCTAATAGAATTTTATTGGAATTTTTACTCCGACATCACAGCCTTTTAAAACAGCTGTCTCAACAGGCATTATTATTCTGATTAACATTTAGACAGCACAAATCATAGTGATGCCCTTGGTGTCCCGCAGGTTTTATCATAATCATTCCAAGTTCCCAATGTGTCAGCTAGTCCTTTTGGGGGTGGAGGTGAAATTTTAGACCCCAGCAGAGGCTGGGGATCATTTCTCCTGTGCCAATGTATCAGCTACTTCTGAGGTGACCTGCCGGACTGTGATGGAACAGGGTCCTGCTATTACCGAAGAGCAGTGGAAGCATCTGGAACCTGAACAGATGATTTTTGAGGATCTCTGATCCCAAGGGGAAATTGAAAGTGGGATGGGAAGGGTTAAAAAGCAAGCTGGCATCCTGGGGACCCATCCTGGCTTTGCACTCTCTGTTTCCTGCCCACGTGAGAATTAAACATTTAATTTTGAAAATTAAACTAATTTTTCTTTTAATTGCGTTAATTAAATAGTGAGCCAGCAGATTGAGTCCACAAACCCAGGGGTTTGCTGCACAGCATTGTTTTGGGGCTGGGGAACATTTTCCTCATATCTGCAAGACCTGTGCCTGTTGGGAGGTAGCCAGGTCTAAGCCAGAGGCACCCTAAAGGAGTCACACTGGGGGTGTCCCAAGGATCCTCTTAAAGTCCAGAGGCATCCTGGCCAGCTGATGGGGCCAGGTCTCGGTGTAATTGATCCTATTTGAGCCATGGGGAACCTGAGGCATGAGGAGAGGCAGCAATTTGCCCCCAGGGACAGCACAGGCCGCCCAGGAATCCTGTCTCCCATCCCACGTCCCAGGCACGTAGCCATGAGGGAATGGAGGAGCTGCCATGAGCTACAGACAAATGCGAGCAAAATAAGGAAGGTATTAAACACCAATAGCAAAACAGGCTGCAGATGGACTTTTGGCTTTTATTTGTCAAATTTTGTTTCACAAGGGTAATTTTTGAGGACATTTTGTTGTGGTCAGGCATGTCAGTGTGCGTGGAGAGCAGCAGCTGGTTCACCGCTGCTCCGGCCACCCCCTGTGGGGCTTAAATCACCCTGGGGACATTGAAGCAGGTGGTTTGGCTTGGAGCCGGGCAGGGGAGCCTAAGGGCACTGGCAAGGCTGGTGACCTACTAATTACTTACTTATTAGCATCTAATTAGTATCTCTCCACTTCCACTCCTCTCCCAAGGGCTCTGCCTCTGCCAGGAGTCACCTCGTGCCCAGGTGAAACTCAGGGGACGATTTTCCCCTACGGATCCGTTCTGGTGTTGCAGTGTCTCCCCACTCCCAGAGCTTTGTACCAGACTCCTCGGTATTGCTGATGATAATTAGCAAAATATTTACAGATTCCTTCTCTGGAACATTAGGATGAAGGGGGATCCTTCCTTTGGGGCAGGCACAGATGTTTGTGAGCTCTCACAGCTGGCTCCAGCAGCAGGGGTGTGCTAGGCACAGCCAGGGTGCCCAATTTCAGCCATGCCAGATCCTGGGTGCTGCAAGGGCTCCTCTCTTCTTCCAGCATATCCACTGCAGGTGGATAATCTCCTTTTGTGGTCAAGCATTTTGGCTGACCCTAGCTCAGACCAGTCCCCTGGCCTCCCATCTACACCTGCTCCTCTCCCTCCCCAGCTAGCTGTGTTTGGATTGAATCCAGCGGGAATCTGGACCCTCCTGTGGTTTCTCTTCCTCTAAACAGAGGCCATTGACTCCAGGATGGGGTTCCAGGATGAGAGAGAGGCTCAAACAGCATGGAATGCCGGGTCCCCATTGGCAAGATTTGAGCCCCAAGGTACCTCCCCAACCCCAGGCAAGCAGGAAATTTGGGGGAACTGGGGGAAGCCACTGCTTAGTGACCACATGGATACTGCAGTGTGACAGTATTTAATTACCTGCCTGTATCAGATGATTAACAAACTAAATTCCACCCTTGGGGCTGCTGTCCTAAAGTCCATGCAGGCAGCATCCAGACATCTCATTGTGTCCACGTGGGACCAGCAGCCCTCCCACGAAACACGGTCCCCAAGGGCTCTGAAAATGCATTGCACGGAGTAGTCAGTGACCATCAGCAGAGGAAAAAAGACCAGCTGCCTGAGACATGAGCAAGTCACCTCCAAAATGGTTTCCTGCTCGTCTCAACCCTTTGGAAAGTCCCTGCCAAGGCAGCTGCCAAGCCCAGGACAGATGCACCACATGGCCCAGGACAAGCTGGATGCTGTTTGCTAGCCCAGTTACTTCCATGCTCCTGCAGGTCCAGCTAAGGCAAGATTTAGAAGAGGTCTGGGTTTTGCTTTTCATTCTCCTGGCGCAGCAGATCTCCCCACTGCACTAAGCTCTCTGCTGCAGGGTACCAGAGTATTTAGCATCTGCTTACAACTTTTAATTGTTTTCCTTACAAGGGTCTGGTGGTGTCTTTTCGATAGAAATGGGAGGGACTTTGCCTTCCCTCACTCTCTGTTTCCAACCCTCCCCTTCCTCCTTTTTCTCTCCCTTCCTCCATTTCTTCCTTCCTTTCATCCTTCCTCTCTTCCTCACTTTCCTTCTCTTTTTCCTCCCTAAAAATCTACTGATTTCTTCCTTAATGCATTGATAAAACCTCTGCTCATTCTCAGGCAGCAGCAGGCAAGGAGAAACTCCGCGATAAGGGCAAAAACAACAGTAAAACTGGAATGAAGTGACAGCCATAAACCTGGTACCAGGAGGAACAGTAAAACTGCACTTTGGCAGGAGCCAGCAGGCCTGGACTCATAACTTTTTTTTCTGATTAAAACACTCTTGTCACAGATTAACTTCCTTTGCTCAATATTTATTGTCTCACCTGCACTGGAAAGCAGGGAGGAGAGGAAGAGGGGTACGCAGGACTGGGGACTTGGGATCTGCAGCATGTCTGCAGATCTGCCACCTTTGGCAGCTGCCAAGGACATGGATATGTAACCAAAGGTGATAAACGTGCCTCCAGCAGTTGCCTCTACCATTAAGTCTCATTCCAAATGGTGCCTGTGCACCGGAGCAGCATCCCAGACCAGCATCCCAGGACTCAACTGTGTTCACAGAAGGATTCAGTGTCAGACCTGGAGTAGCTCTGGGTCTCCTAAACACGCAGGACAGGAATGATGATGGAGACAGCCACTGCTACAACCTGTGCGACCACACTGGCTTGTCTCAGTTGAGACAAAATGCTGGGAGCTTTGGGGAACACATGTCCCTTGGCAGATTGACCCATTTCTTTCAGTGGCATCAGAAAATGGAATCGAAATGAGAATAAATTCCTGGCCATCTCCCCTCAAGCAACTCTACATCTCCACATCCTCCACTGGACTTATCTCTTGCTCCTTGCAGAGCATGGGACGTGCCAGCCCATGCTCTGCGCAAGCACTGCATCCCTTCCCTAATCCCTCACAGACCTATTAATGCACCACAGAGGGTGCAAACACCTCCAAGGGACCTTGATGCGTTTTTAATTCATTAACTCCATGCTTGAGCTTCGCCTTAGCTCCTCTTGCTCTCCCCATCCCCCACCCTGCTTACTCCTCCAGAGGAGTTCAGGGCAGGAATTGCAGATGCTGGGGGATTTGGAGTCAGGAAAAGGATGACCCAGTCACATGGATGCTTTTCCCAGGATCTCTGACAGCTACCCTGCGGAAATGAAATGGCATTGAGAAACATCCCGACAGGGAATCCCAATGAGCCTCAGTTTCCCTTTGATGCTCCCAGGTCAACAGCAACAGCTGGGTACCCCACAGCCCCTCCAACTCCCACATCCCTCACCCAGCAAGACTTTTTAATCTTTCTGCCATAAATCACTTTTTAATTACAACTAGACTGTAACCATTAAAATATAAAAGGCTTCAGGGCTTTACAGCACACCAGCAATGGTTCCTATGAATTGCAATGCTTTTCCATCCACAGTAGCTCCATTTGCACCAGCCTGATGCCTCCTTGTGCTACAGGAAAGCCTCATTGCTCCCTTCCAGCCTTTCACACCTCCATGCACAAGCTAAAAACATCAAGGCAAGAGGAGGTGGATCAGGTGGGAGGAAGTGGGAAGCCCAGTATAGCTGTGCTCTCATACCTGGCTGTATCCCCTGCTCCGCCTCTAACTGCTGCTGGCTTCCACCCTGAGTTTTTCAGATTTGAGAGAAGGTATTTAATTTTTATTTTAAAAAAATAAAATCAATTCTCAGGCCATCTCAGAGACTTTTTTAGCAGCAGCTGAACTACAGCAGCCACTACCTGCAGCACAGGGCATCCCGGAACCGGCACTCCTCAGCACTCACTGCCTCCCCAGCCTCCACCCTAAATCACAACACAACAAACAGGCTGTTCATTAGGTGCTGTTTAATTAAGCAATATGGATCCTGCCTCGATATTTACAATCCCACTTGCTCTAATTTACTGGAGAGAGCTTCGTTTCTGAAGACGGCGACTGTAAAGTTTAATACCGCTTGACTTAACTGCGAGTTTCATTTATGGCCCCGGGCCGAGGCGCGGCAGCCCGGCCTGGGAGCCGGTGGGCTATTAAATCAGAGCTAACTGCGCGTGCAGGGAGGTGACGAGCTTCGTTACAACCGGTTCAGCGGCTAATTACCCCAATCTGGATTGCCACATTTAAGCCAATTTGTTGCCACTTTCCCAGGACCCTGGAGAAATGTGTGGTAGTTCAGAGGCTGGCATGCAGCACTTGCTGCGATGAGAAGGTACGATCTGGGGGGTCGTAGAGCCCAGACGGACAGTGCTTGTCCCACGAGGGAAGAAATCAGTCTGTAAGAGGCCAGATTCCGAGCCAGGCCATCCCTATACCATGCGCAGGGACATTGTGTACAATGATGGCTCCAAGCTTAAGGGTCACCCACCAGCTCCTCCCCAAAACCCTGGGGCACCTGGGGAGCCCTGAGGTCAATCTGGGATGGTTTGTGGACTCAGGGATGGGGAAATCTAGGCAGAACGACAAGACTAACATGTAGTAGAGCATGCAGTATCAGAGCCAGTGGCTTTGAGCACCTTTCTGCCTGCCCCAGCCCCATGGATAGAGATGCACAGATGGGGCAGAGGGAACACAGCCCTCCCCACAAACTCTTGTGTTGTAGTTAGGAGGAGTGCATTTCTCTCCTTGCAAGGTATCTCCAGCCCTCAGGAGCTCACTCACAGACTTGACAAGGGTAGGGGTCTCATTAGAGAGTTGTGAGAACGGTTCTTTAGTGACAAAAACTATTTCTGCAAAGACATGATAGTACATAGCACAGCATCCCTCTATGGTAGCTGCGGTGGCATCATTGTCCACAACCTACCCCTGCACATCCTCAGGGCTTTCCAGGAGGGAAGGGCTGCAAGGGAGGAAAGCACAGACAGGTGAATGCAGCATCCCTCAGCTCAGCCCAGGGACCAGGCTGCCGCTATCGAACACTATGTGCGGCAACAGGGAAGGACAAAGCAGGCAGCAGCAGCACCACAAAGAGAGCTGACCCACCCTGACTGCATCCCGGCAGCCCCAGCACTCACAGCAGGCACCGTGAGGGCTGCAGGCTACCAGTCCCAGGCAGCGAGAATGAAGAGGAGCAGCTCCAGGGCTGAGCATTCCAGACAGCAGCTTCCATGCAGCAAGTTTGCCAGGACTCAGTCCTCTCCCAGGAGCTAGCGAAGCCTTGGTCTACATCCATTCCTCCCTGTTTCCCACTCCTCCCCAAGCCTGCAGCACTCAGAGACAGACTCAGAGCTCCCCCCATGGAGGAAGAGGAGGCAGCACAGAGGCAGGGCCAGGAATAAGAGGAATGGGGGTGCCAGCACATCCCCTGCAGCCCCCAGTATTACCCCCCCCCCCCTTCCCACCAGCCAGCGGTCCCCACTAGAGACCCTAAACCTCCCACCCACGGCTGAGAGCCACAAGAGCACAGCCAGAGGCACTTTTGCTTCCAGGTTTTATTGTCCAGGGTTGGGGGAGGGTATGTCCCTCCACAAGGCAAGAAGAACCCTCAGTCCCACCACTGAGACTGAATGGGTAAGGAGTGTAAGCTCTTCAATGGTGGTAGGAGCACGCTGTGGAGGCAGAGACAGAGCCTGGGATGGTGAAGAAGAGAAGGAACAGCACCACCTCTGTGAGGACGCCACAGGATTAGGCCTGGAGTACCTCAACAGGCAAAACCAGACCCAAAACCCAGCTCAGACGTGAAAAGGCTCAGGAGAATCTGGGAGCTCAGGGAGGTCACAAGTGACATGAGTTCCCAGGCCTCAGCTCTCACCACTGTGGGTAGGCTCCTGGCCTTACCGAGCACACAGAACATCTACCATTAACCCAGCTCTGCCAAGGCCACTACTAAACCACATCCCCAAGTGCTACATCTACGTGTTTTTTGAACAGTTCCAAGGATGATGATTCCACCACTTTCCTGGGCAGCCTGTTTTAGTGCCTGACCAACCTTTCAGGGAAGAAATTTTCCCCGATATCCAATTTAAACTTCACCTGGCACAACTTGAGGCTGTTTCCTCTTGTCCTGTCAATTGTCATCTGGGAGAAACCTCCCCATCTGGCTATGACGTCCTTTTTGGTAGTTGTACAATGGGGTAAGGTTTCCCCTCACACTCACATCTGAGGACTAGCTCCGCTGCTCCACATCACATCTCCTTGTTCCCCTCTTTGTAGTGCACCTCGGGGAGGCTCCTCAGGCGCTCAGCTGCCTGCAGGGCACAGCACAAAGGGCAACCAGAGGCTGATCCCAGGAACAGCCCTGGCACATGACTCCCTGGTTCCCCCAGTCCCTGCAAGCTGCACTCACCTGCTCCGGGGTGAGGTCCCTCTGTACCTGTGCCAGCATCTCATATCCCACCATGAACTTGCGGACAGTGGCAGAGCGGAGCAGTGGGGGATAGTAGTGGGCATGGAGCTGCCAGTGCCTGCAGTCCTTCTCCAGGTAGGGGCCCGTGGGGGCTCCTGCCACAGGTGCAGGTGCTGCGTGAGCCACGGGAAGGGGATGGGGATGCAAGTGAGAGGATTGTGAGGGTCTCCCAGCCATGCCACTCACCATGCCAGCCCATGGAATAGGGGAAGGAGACTTCAAAAAGGTTGTCATACTTGATGAGCAGCCTCTTCATGATGGAGGCCAGGCCTGCAGAATAGTGCCATGCTGAGCTGGCCAAGCCCCTCTGAGGGCAGGCAGTATGCCAGGCAATAAGGGGTGTAACCCTCAGCACCCAGGCAAGATGGTTGCGCTTAGTAGTTGACCCCCTCTCCATCCATGCAGACAGCACAAGCAACACAGGAGGAGTTCCCCCAGAAGTAAAGAGCACCATGTGCTTCATCACCCTGAAAAGGTCTGTATTCTCACACACAGTACTGCCTGTGCCTGGACACCCAGCTCTTATCCCAGCAAAACAGGGGTGTCAGTCCCCTCCTCAGCCAAACCAGGGGGCCCTACACCTCAAGGGTGCACAGCTGCCACAGAGCCGCCTCCTAAGGAAGGTCAAAGCCCAAAGCACATGAGACAGGGGCTAACAAGGTTCAGAGCCACTCACTGTCCCTCTCGCCCTCGCTGAGGTCCTGGAGGCGGCAGATGTGGCGGCGGGGCAGAAGCAGGGTCTGGTAGGGCCAGGTGGCCCAGTACGGCACCACAACCAGCCAGTCGGCATTCTCTACTACCAGCCTTTCCTGCAGGACACGGTGCTTGATGGGGAATTATGCAATCCCAACATCCCAGGGAACTCCCATGTGCTCCCAGAGCCCAGCTCTTGGGGGGCTGGGGAACCCACTCTGGCACATATCCAGCTGCCAGGGAGGGGATATGGACAACAGCCATGCACTGACCTTTCGGCGAGCCTCCTGCTCAGCATACTCCAGCAGCATGGGCACGCCGTGCTGGCTCAGGTGCTCACGCTGGGTCCGGTCCTCCAGGCGCACCTCGTTCGGGAGGAAGCTGCTGGCCCATACCTGGGAGGCACATCGGGGCACAGGGCTGGGGGACTCGCACCCACCTTTGCAGGGGTACCCCAAGCCATGCTGCCCATCTGCAGGTCCCTGCTGCCACCAGGTGGAGAGTCAGGATTACGGCAGCCACAAGCGACACTGTCCCCGGGAGGGGAGGTAACGGGACAGGCATGGGGTCTCCTCACTGCAACGAGCAGGGTAGGGGGACTGCAGTTCACATCCTCCCCCAGGGGTTTCTTGTAGGGTCGCTGACAGGGACTCGTGGTTTAGCCAGGTCACAGGTCGGACAGCCTCACCTGGCAGTGGGGGTGCGGGTTGGAGCAGCCCATCATCGCTCCCTTGTTCTCGAAAATCTGCGGAGGAAGAGGTGCAGCCAGCAGGTCCCAGCCGCAGGGTCCCCACTGCAAGTTGCTGTGGTGTCCCCAGCACGGCAGAGAAGCATCAGCAGGGGAACAGAGCCTCACACCCACATGGAAAGGCTCAGTGGGGCACAACATAGAGACAGGGGGTGGACACACAACTAGGATTGTCCCAACTCCCAGTGCTGCCACTATACCCAGCACTTTGCCCCCCACTTCCAGCCCCCACCAGCCCCACACCTGCACCCAGGGGTAGGAAGCACCCAGCTCAGTCGCCAGCTCTGCCCACGCATTGATGACAGCCCGGAT
>VZRE01012996.1:80399-91940 GCA_013396775.1 Cephalopterus ornatus
CCCTAAATGCGCAACTCCACACCTCATTCAGTCCCACCCCAGGCAGACAGCCACAGTACCCCCAATTAACCCCACACATTATTGCTACACCGTGCTAAATGAGAACCCCCCAAGTACCCATCCACTGTCCCCAAACCTAATACCAGGAAAGTACAGTCAGTACAACCCGGCATCCCAGTCCTGGGCCCTCATCCTAAATGAGTGTTCCCTTGAATGCTCCTCACTGCCCCTGTGCCTAAGCCCTGTCCCACCCTAACAGGCATTCTTATATGCTCCCCATCTCCTTGCCACCAAACCCCATCTCACCCCTGCTTTGTGACCCCACCCCCTCAATGTTCCCTTTGGCTGTCCACAGGCCCTGCATCATGATGGGGTGCCCAGTGTCCAGGCATGTCTCTGTGCCCACCCTCATCCATGCCAGCTCCATCCTTGGTGCTTTCCATAATGGGTAAAACAGGCTGACCCCTGTCCACAGAGGTCTTGCAGAGGTGAAAAAGGGCAAGGGCTCTGGTGTGTGTGGTTATCCCAAGGAGCCAGCAAGCCATGGAGCTGAGCTCCCTTGTGTCCCTGCAAGGGCCAGGGCATATTATGGCTGGTCAGTGCAGCCCATTGATTTCCTGTATTGGAGGGAGCAGCACGTTGACTCTGTTGCCTCACTCCTGGGGGGCATAGGGGAGATCCCTGTGCCACCGAGATCTGCTGCAGGGAAAGGGCTCCAGGGGGCTCATTTATAGGATGGAAAAAAGCTCTGCCTCTATTTAATGTGCTGGGTTGTGCAAGCCCCGGTTTGCACACAGGGGGTGCCACTCCACACGAGGGTGTGGGCATGGAGTCCACAGCACCAGGCCAGGTTTGTGCTCCCTGTGAGCTCAGCTTCGTTGTCAGGGAGAGAGGGGCACAGTGGGAGAGAGGAGGGCACAGTGGGTGACAGGGAAGATATGGTGAAGGGAGAGGAGAGACATGTCCCCATGCAGCTGATGTGTGGCATTTTAGGATGACACCGTTCAGGGACAGGAGGATGAGGGCAGTTACTGTCTCATCTAGTTCTGGCAGGAGAGGATGGGAACAGGAACAGGGTCTCAACTTTTGGCTGTTACGGAGCCTTTTTTGTTTCAAGAGTGCTCAATACGTTGTTATTTGGAGGGGCCAGGGCTCAGCCACTGGGCACTTGCCTGCCTGTGAGGCAGCAGGTACAGGGCACAGGCAGCACCTGCCCTGCGGCCGTGCCTGGGGATGCTGGCAGTGCCCGATGCTCCTTGAATCAGCCCGGGGAGGGTCGGGGTGGATGAGCTGCACAGGCCAAACAGTTCATCCGGGAAGTGTTACATTACACCCCGCTGCAAAGAAAAAGGCTGACTGTCCAGTTCCTGGGGTCAGCCGGGAGGTGGGAAGCGGCTCCTCCCTCCCGGGGAGTCTAGAGAAAGCATCCCCGGCATTTCTTGTCCTTCAGGCTCACACCCTGCCCCTGGCTGGGGCTGCTTGTGCTCCTTGTGCAGGGCAGGAGCGTTGTGAATACGGGAGAGAGATGGCAGGAGAGGTCAGGGTGCAAGATAAATCTTGCCATCACTTCCCAGCCCCAGAGCTGGCTCCTTCCTTGCTTGCTCTCTTTTGTTTTTTTTCCAACCGTGATTGGAAAGGTGATAGACCCTGCTCTGGAGACCCACACCTGGGTTCCCACCTGGTGGCATGTCCCAGCCAGCCCAGGGAACAGTGGGATGTCCCCCTGCAGTTTGGAGCAGGCTGTGATGCTAGCTTGCTTTGGGGTCTGCAGGGTGGCTGTCACTCCAGTCCCTCCTCTGTCATCATGCAGGAGGGGACATAACCTTGCCTGGGAGGGACGTGTCCTTGCTGGGCCCTCCCCAGGCTGCAGGGCTGTGGCTCACCCAGCCTGGGGAACAGGTTCTCTCCTCTCCACAGGGTGTAAGTGGGGAGCCTATGCTTTGGCTTTTGAAGGTTTCCCAAGGGCTAGGCTGTGATGCTGCAGGGGAAAGGTCGGGGGAAATCATGTGCCTGCTGGAAAGCTGCTGGGGCACTGGCAGTCTGGGCATGGGGCCCTGGAGCTGGGGAGAGACCCTATGGTGACGAGAACCATTTCCCACCAGGACTTCCTGCCTGAAACCACCCCAAGCCATCATGGCATCACCTGTGATGGTTCTCGGGGTTTGTCCTTGCTATCATCCTCCTGGGTCGGAAGCACAGCTGAGTGAACAGGGACCACCAAATCCAGGCTGTTTTGCAGAAGGTGGGCAGGAAGACACTTCCTCATCTCTCTGCAGTGGGGAGGACACGGTGATGGGGATGAGTTGGGAGACTGGTGCAGGACCAGCCACAGAAGGGTTTCCACACAGTGCAGCGGTGCTAAGAATGGGAGCAGAGAACGAGGTTGTGGTGCAGAAACCCACTGAGGGTTAATAGGCAAATGCTGCTTTGTCTAGAGGAGCACTTTAGGGAAATATTCTCTGTGTTTGCCCTGGTTTTATATGCTTCCTGAGACGCTGCTTTGGGGAGGTGGCTGGGTGGGGACTGGTGAGACCTTTGCTCTGACTGGGATGGCTGCTCTGCTGTAACGAGGTTGAGACCCCCTCACCCCTGTCTCTTGCATCAACCCCCAGTGCCGGTTTATGTACATTGATAAGGACACATGGGTAGAGATCTGGGCAAAGGTCTGGGAGGTCTCTACACCCAGGGCTGTGAGGCAGACCCAGTCCTGAGGTGGGGGGCACCAAGTGAGGTCTGACCATGCACTACTCATGAACCCCAGCTTCCTCAAGGACGGAGACGCCACCAAGTTGCAGTCCTGTGGTGCTGCATCACATTTGACTTGGAGGGCACTGGTTAAGAGCTTGGCATTGCTGGTGCCAGCTCCATGAACTCAGATTTCCTGCCAGGGGAGCTATGCTTACACACAGGGATGGGTGCCCTTGTTGCCTCCAAGCAATGGAAGAACAGCACCAGATGCCCAGGCTTCCTTCTCCATCCCACAGGGCAGGAGGGACTCAAACACCTGGGCTTTGTGTCCAGCTGTCGGAGTGTTTGCTGCCAGGAGGATACCTTCCCTGCCAGGGCCCCACCAGAATGTTCAGACCCATCTCTGGTTGGGGGAAACAGGACTCTCTGAAGCTCCTTCCTCCCTTCCCAGGAGCAGCTGAGAGGGGTGAGCCCCAGCCAGCCCTTTAGGGACTCTCAGGTGTCTGGTAGCCTCAGTGGTGAATTTGGGGGTAGCTGGTTTTGCCAGCAGCTGTTTGACATCATCCTCAGCCTAATCCTGGTATGGCTGTTTCTCCTCCCTCCTGCCCTGCCTGTCCCTCATAGTGGCAGTTGCCTCTTGCACCCACCTGCCTGTCCCTTACATGCATTTAGGGAGGGCTTGCTAGCTGTGAACGCATTCACTAGCATCTCAAAGCCTAGAGGAAAGTGCCCCAAGTTGGCTGTAGCCACAGACCTCCTTGTGCCAGAGATCTCTACCCCATGCCTTGGAGTCACCCCAAAATGGGGTGGCAGGGTCTGTGGTTTGCTTTCTTCTGTGATGGTGTCCCTGGGAGATCGAGGGAATGGAGGCAGGAATATCCAGGGCATTGGAGGAGGCTGAGGAGGGGGAGCCTGGGGAGAGGGAAGTGGTGTCCATGCCCCAGCCCCCTCCTCACCTCCAGTGCATCTTCAGCCCAGGTGCAGCAAAAACAACCGAAGGGCTCCCAGGGCTAAATTAGGGAGTCTCTGGTTACACTGCGGAGGCAGGGAGTGGGGTGGACATGGTGTGTTTGCTCCTGTCCATGTCTGCCTGGAGGCTTCTCCCCAGCAAACCTGTGGGCAGAGCTCTGCTCCTGGTCCGGGACCACCTGCAGCGGAAAGGTGGCATGAGCAGCAAGGGTCAGTGTGCTGATCCCCGGAGCTGCAACAGCTCCAGCAGCTCAGCACAAGTGCAGGGCACACGGCAGGAACAAGGGGCTGCTGGGGTACAACTGAGAGTGAATACAGAAGTGTTTTGGGTGTGTGTGTGCATACAGACCAGAGTGAGTGCATGGACCCATAGAAGTGCCCATGTAAATGTGGGGGTATGTGTCTGATCCGGTGTGAGGGCTGATGCATGTGTGTGGACCTGTGAGTCCTCCTGTGTTTAGGGATCCTTGGGAGATCACAGGACTGTGCAACTGTGTATGAACCCACATAAGAGCTGGAACGTGCTTATGGATCTGTACAAGTGTGCTATGTGTGTGTGTGTCGGGATGTGTATGAGACCATGTGTATGTGTGTGCCCACACATGTGTGGTGTCCCAGTGTGTATGTGCACATGCATGCACATACTACTGTCTCCATGTATGGAATTGCATGGATCCATGGGTGTTTGAGGCAGGCTTTGGGGGCTGAGCCCTCTCCAAGACCACCTCTGTGCCCCTTCTCCAGCCCACCATGCTGAGCGGTCCTGGTGTGTGCCAGCCCCCTGCTCTCCCTGCTGCCCCCCAGCCCCTGGCACTTCCCAGCCCCACTGTAGCCTGGGGAATGCTGAGAGCCTCAGGAGCTGCCATGAAACCATCTTCCAGCTGGGGGTCCTGATCATTTGAGGTTGGGGGCTCCAGAGAGGACATGTAAAAACTAGTTGAGGGTGTGAGAATAAAGGCACTTTGGAGGGCAGAGAAGCACTCTCAGGTGTCCCCATCCTACAGCTGCCTCTGGCTCCCTCCTCAGCCACCTCTCTGAAGTCAGATGCGAGTGGAGAATTTGGAGGGTGATGCACCCTCTCACCAACCTGGGCCTCTGATAATCCACTAAGTGAGGCAATGATGGAGGTAAATTCCCCATGCTGGCAGCCAGCTGGGCAGGGCTGCAGCGGGGAGCATAGATCTTGGGTGGTGGACCTTGGTCCCGAGGGCATTTTGCAGCTGTGTGGGAATGAGTGTGCATAGGGGACAGGCTGTATAGGATTGTGTGAGTGTGCACAGGAGGGATGTGTAGGGGACGTATGAGTGTGCACAGGAGGGGAGGATGTGTGAGTGTGCTCATGATTAATCGTTGTGCATGGGGGAAGTGTGTAAAGGGGATGGATGTGCACAAGGATTGTGTGTGCACAGGAAGAGTGTATAGGAGTGCATAAGGGTGCATGGGGTCTGAGCAGAGGGGGAGCGTATTTAGGGGCTGTGTGAGCATGCATGGTGGGGCTGTTTGTCCAAGGAAAGTGTGTCCAGGGTGAGTTGCACAAGGAGAGCAGGCACAAGATTGTGTGCATCTGCGGAGCAAGCTGTTGTGTGCATGAGTGTGCAGAGGGTGAGCATACTGTGTTCCCTGGGGCACAGGGCACCCAGTGGGAGTGCCTGCTTTGGTGAGGCTGTTCTCCCCTGTAGGCTGCAGCTTGGAATTGCTCCATCATGGATCCACAGCTCACATCCCAGGTCTGTGGCAGGTTGTGAGTGAGAGCCAGCCTCAAATGCTCTTTCTGCTGGGCGCTCAGCTCTTTGGAGGCCAAGACAGGGGCTGGGGTTGCCTGCATGGGGGAGCCAGGTGGGGAAGGGCACCAGCCCTTTCTGCTGCATCATCCCTTCAAAGCAGACAAGAGGAAAGGGATGGGGCCAGAGGTGCATGAGGGGCGGTGGGTATTGAGCAGCCAGTGCACACCCCAGGCATGCACACAGTCCCCTCCGTTGTGCACCCCCATACTCGCCCAGTCCTATGGCAGGAGCGTCCATGCACAGACCCCCAGGATGTGCCCTGTGTGCGCACACTCTGGGTGTGCATGTGCATGTCCCTTAGGGACACCTGAGATAGTGCTCTGATCACCCCGGGAGGGATCGAGGGAAGGGGGGTGTCCCACAACTTCAGTCACCCAGGGAGAGATTGCAGGAGAGACAAGAATGGAGGGGGAGGTAGAGATGGGGAGGAAGGCAAGGCTGGAGGGGGAGGCAGTGGTGTGGCAAGCACTGCCGGGGTCAGGGAGATTAACCCGAACAAATCCGCTCATTGACTCCCTGCCTGCTCAGTCATGAACGAGTAACAAGGCGCTGATCGTGGGGGATGCACGTTCGCCAGGAAGCAAGACCACCCCACCCTGTGCTGCAGCCCGCAGACAGATGGGGCACACAGCAGCACAGGGCCATGGATGTCACCCACAGAGGCACCACACAGCATGTTTCCTCTGCCTCCAGCCCTTGGGGGAGCTGAGCAGGTACCCCATGCCTTAGCTTCCCTTCCTGCAAAATGTGTTGAGCAGGAGGCTGGGGACTCTGTGAGCCCCCCCACTTCACCCCGGGGCTGTGGGCAGGGGGCTGCCTGTCTCAAGGCCGGCTCTGCCAGCACACAGTCCCTCACCTTGCGCGGAGCCGGGTTAATGTTTGCAGCAGGAAGCCCTCCCGGGAGCGGCAGTGCCTGCTGCGGCGGGGAGGGGGTTTTAATGACCTGCTGGATCTGCTGCATTATCAGTGCTGATTAAACCTGCTGCTCTATAAAGTGCCGTTAAATATTAAGTGTGATGAAAGGCTTTTGGGGGGGGGAGCCACAGCTCTGGGGGAGGTCTCCAAACAGAGGTGTTCAGCCCCACCAGTGGGGTGACTGCTGGGGTGGCGATGTTGGGGTGAGCAAGCACCTCAGCACCCATCGGGGCTGTGGGGGCGGGGAGCAGCGTCCCCCCAGGAACCAGCAGGACCTTCAAATGCAGCCAGCGTCCCAGCAGAGTCGTCCCATAACCATTAACTTATTAACAACTGGTGGCAGAGGCAAGTGGTGGCTCGCAAGGTCAGGGGGTGGTTTGTGCCTGGCGGGAAGTGAACTGCCCCCCAGCTCTGGCAGTAGGAATGGGGAGGAGGGACCCACAAGCCCTTAGCTTCCTGTGTGTGGCCTGTGGCTGGGAGGCTCTGACTGTGGACACTGTTGAGGTCCCTGCGCTCCAGGGTGTACAAGGTTGTGCCTCAAATGGGAATAGCCAGTTTCCTTGATTACCTGCAGGGTAAACTGAGGCACTCATGGCTATTCCCCGTATGCCATCAGGGAACAGGGCAGGACATTCCAGTATCTGGGTGCCTGGTTGGTGTGCATCGTTTCCCCGAGGGAAGAAGCCAGACACGCCTATTCAGAGGTGATGGTGCTCTGGAGGGGTGCAGTGACTGCAAAACAGTGCGTCAGTGGTCAGCCCCCCTGTGATGTGTGGCTGCACCCCAGGAGGCCAAGGGGAGCAGGGAGGCAAGCGTTACCTGAGTGCCCTGCGTGAACAGGGGCCAGATGGAAAAATTAGCAGTGTGGATAGTCAATGTGGTGCATATTAAGCGGCTCAGGGTTAGGGGGGTTTGCAAGGTGGGGGGAGCTGAGCTTGGTCCGCGATCGATACAACTTATATTAAGTGGATTAAATCCTGGCTTCCAGTCCGAGCCCTGGCTGCCAGCAGGAGGTGGCAGCTGAGCAGGGGCTGCGCAGGGTCCCCCTGAGAGCTGAGATTGCTTCCCTTGGCAGCAGTGCCCTGGGGGGAGTGTGCAGGGACTCACCAAGTCAGGGCAGCCTGGAAATGCCTTTGGGATGACTTAGCACCTCACCACATCCTTACTCTGTCCTGGGAATCAGCTAGGCTAGGTGGTTTCAGGAACCCCAGTTCCATCCCTGCAAGCCCCCATGGCTCCAGGAGAGGCATCTCCTGGGTGAGTGAGTGGAGCTAACAATGTTATTTAATTGCAGTGAGGAGGAGGAGGCACAAGGTCTATTCACATGCCTTTAATAAACCATGTTCAACTCGCTGACCTTTAACCTGCCTGACAAGCACCGCTGTTATCCCCATCCCTTAAGGAATATAGATGTCGCTATGGCAGTCGGATGACAGGAGGGAGCAGGGTCCCAGAACTGCACCCAGGGTGGGGTGGGGAATGAGGACATTCTGCCCTAGTCCTGCACCAGCACTCAGGCAGCGGTGCCAAGTGGAGTTGAGGTGGTGCTGGGGTTCTGTGGCTGATGAGGTGGCCAAGGACTATGGTCCGCGGGGGTCTCCGAGGTTGGCAGGGCAGAGCTGCACTGCGCACTGGTGGGGTATCGATCCTGGGACTTGACATTTTAATACTTCAGTTTATAGAGGAGTATAGTTACATCGATGGCGTTAAATGAGTTACTAATTATATCAATACAAACACGATTAAAAGGGTCCTTGCTCATAGGTCACCACAAGCAGGAGCTGCTGCTTGTGTTGCACAACTGCCCCAGGCAAGGCCCACACCACTGCTCCGAGGCACACGGCTGCGGCAGCGTGTGCCTCACCTGCAGGGTGAGGGATGTCCGTCCAGATAGAGTGCCTGGCTGGGGTTGTGCATGCAGGTGTGGGGTTGTGTGGATACAGTTGTGGTATGTGTGCTCCTCTGGCGTTGTGTGTTCCAGTCTTGTGCTGTGTGTTCCCATCTGGGGTAATGTTTTCCAGTCTTGGGTTGTGGATGCACATGTGGACTTGTGTATGCACATAACAGCAATATGCATATTCCATCTAGAGTTGGGTGTGCATGGCTGTGCATAGCTGTTTGAGGCTACATCTGCCTGTCTGGGGCTGTGTGTCCCCCTCTGGGGTTGTGCAGGCCTGTCTGGAGTTGTGCATATACAAGTGGGGTGTGTGCCCACGTAAGTCTGGGCAGGCGTGTGTGGGGTTGTGGATGCTCGTGCAGAGTGGTGTGTACTCCTGAAAAGTCTGTGCATGCCCACCTTGGGGTCATGCCAGCCCACGTGGGGCTGTACATGCCCATGGGAGGCTGTGCATATGTAGACATGGTTCCTGTGTAGGGATTGGTGCCTGTGTGGGCTGGGTGTGCGTGTGCAGGCTTGCGCACACTCGTGGTGTTCTGCTGTGCATGCTGATTCAAGGTTGTGCGTGCTTGTGCAGGGTTGTACGTGCCCATTCGAGCTTGCGTGTGGCCCTGGGAGGGATGTGTGTCCGTGCACAGGGCTGTGCACATGCTTGTGTGGAGTTGTGCAGTGCCCATAAGGGGATGTGCACACTCGTGGGGGCTGAGTGTACCCACACTCGTGGGGTTGTGCAAGCCCATACATGGTTGTGCATTACTGTGTAGGGTTGTATATGCTCGCATGGGCTTGTACACACCCATGTGGGGTAGTGTCAGCCCTCGTGGGGTTATGTACAGCCAGGTGAGGCGTGTATGGCTCAGGAGAGTTGTGATATGCTGCTTAGATGGTCAGTTCCCAAGTGAGGTGGGAGGGGACCACCGTCCCCACTCTGCAGGAGGAGGTGCGGGGTGAGCAACAGGACCCAGAGCCCTGGGTTATGGATGGATCCTTCTTTGGGGATAGAGGTGAAGGATAGGTCCCTTCTTGCCTGGAAACAGTAGCAGGCCACAACCTATGCCACCACCCATGCTATCCCTGTGTCACTCCTGTGAAGCTGTGATGGCAGGATGCCTTTACCATCCCTGTCTGGGACTCAGCCCTCACCCCCCTATATGAGTGGGAATCGCCCAAAACCACCTCTCTAGCCTGAGCATCCCCAAATTTCAGGGAACACCTGGTGCATCGCAGTGTACCCAAGGACCTTGCTGGCTGGTTCCCTGTTACTCTGCTCTGCTCTTGTCTCCACTTAAAAGCTGACCTTTGCCCCCCATTGGATGTAACATGTTTTTGCATCTCAGTGCCCCACAGATAAAAGGTTAGGGGTTAATAAACAGTGGAAAAATAGAACCCGGCACTTAGAAGTCACACCTGTTTTCGGGGCTGGAGTCAGTAGCAGCCTGTTCCAGGTGGGATCCTGCCTGCCTTGGAAGAAGGAGAAACACAAGTGGCACCCTGGGGCCCAGCGGAGGTGTGGGTGCAGAAGCTCAACCACTGGTGATCCCTGGGAAGGCTTTGGCTTCCCCTTGCTGTGGGATGAGAAGTGGTTGCCAGTTTTGGGGGGATTTGTTCCTGCTTTGACAAGCCAGGAGATTTCAGGGGACGTAAACAGGCCTGGTGTGGGGCAGTGGGGGTTGGAGCCCTTCCACAGGCAGGGAAGTGCAGGCAAAGCCTGGCTGACACAGCCTTCCTGGGGCAGAAATCAAAGCAGTCTCCTGGAGCTTTGCTCGGAGCCTGACCTAGTTACTGTAATCAATGGCTGGAGGAGCTCCTGGGAAAGAACAGGCAATGGGGAGGGGGCACCGAGCGAGGCAGGGAACACCACGGTAGATGAGAGGGGCAGGGTGGTGGCATCCAGGGGTCAGGGCACTCCAAGAACAACCAGCCACAAGGAGGGGATGGGAGAATGGAATCCAGAGAGCAAGGAAGCGGCCCAGATGGAACACCATGGAGCCAGGCAGTTCAGCACCAGTGGGTGTGGCGGGAGTCTGGCAGTAGCACCCACAGACCAGTTCAGGTACAAGCAGTTAGCACCCTGATAAGGGACAGGCAGCTGGAACTTGTGTGTTAGATGAGGGACCGTGTTAGATGTGTCTTTTCAGTGACAGGAACCATGGGGTGTCTGTAGGAGCATCCCTGCATCCTCACATCCCTGTATGGCCCCACATACCTTCCACCCCTGCATCCCCACATCTCCATGTCCCCCAAGTCCCTTCATCCCCATATCCCTACATGTCCCTGCATTCATGTGTCCTCATCACATCCCTACATCGCCCCGTCCCCCTGTCCCCCAAGTCCCTGCAACTCCACATCCCTACATTCCCATACCCTGCACCCCTACACGCCCGTATCTCTGCATTCATATCCCCGTCCCCCCCATCCCCACATCCCATGTCTCTGCAGCCTGACGTCCCTAAAGCACAGCTCTTTTATCTATCTGGTGAATGATGTGCTGGGGGGGGGAGGTGTGTGCTCCCTTTCTATTGGTTTTTAACGGCCTTTCCCAGCACAATTGTTTTTTAAACGACTTCTATTTTGTGCCTGACTTTGTTTTCCAGCTTCCATTTCTTTGTATATGTTTTGGAAATCCATTCTGGACTGCTGAGTTTTGTTTCTTTTCAATGGCTTTAAATTCTTGCCGGGCTTGCTGGGAGGAATTGGTGTCTATAGCGTCTTCGATTGGTGCTAATTTTTCCTTCATATGCTCTGACTTTTACTGCTGGGCCATCGATCTGGCTGGCTCCAATTTGTCATGGTCACTCAGGCGCTGTGCTGGAATCAGGCGAGCCCCGACTTTCGCACGGAGCCAGCACTTCGTGTCCGTGGTGTAGGGGCTGCACTCGCCTCCCTGGTGCTGTCCCTCATCTCAGCTTGGGGGCTGTGTCCATGTGTCTGGACCTGCATCCATCCAGCACACTGAAGTATCCTCACAGTTTGCATCTGTACAACTGTGTGCTCACTCACCAGCTTGCACACGTGTTGGTGCACCCAGAAGCTTGCTGGTATACACCAGCACCAGTATGAGTGCACACACGGGGCTGCATGTGTGTTTTTATGCTTATGGATGTGCACACAGTGCACTTGTACCTAGTTTTGCACCCCCCACAACCCATTGTGGGAAGTCTTTGTGCCTTTCTCTCACCCTGGTCCCAAAGCGCACCTTTGGGGTGGGGTGCCTGTACCAAGCTAAGGGAGATGGCTGTGAGGTCACCATGCCCACATGAGGGCAAAAGATTTGGCAATGGCACTTTG
>VZRE01012996.1:124185-143973 GCA_013396775.1 Cephalopterus ornatus
CTTTTTTTTTTTTTTTTTTTTTTTTTTACTTCAGTTTTACTCTAGCATTTTTGTATACCAGCTCAGTAAGCTGTTACAGATTAGAGTTTAATAAAAGCAATCAAGCACAGATGTGAACATGCAGCTCCTGCAATACTTGGGTACTGCTGTTATCTCATTGAGCATAGCATCTCATGAGAGAACATTTGCAGTTGTCTGAACAGTGTATTTTAAAAAGTTGCAGTTTTTCCAATCTTTCTCTAGCCACCACTGTTAATATACACATATCCACTTTGATCACCTTTTAACTGCCTTAAGAAAGTCCAACTGTTGTTTCTCTTTTAACATAGCACCTTCCTAATTTTTTTAATAAAGTTTATAAAAATATTTGCATAGGAAATATATTTTTGTTTGCTACTAACATGAGCGCGTGTGAATATACTTCATTCTGGGTAAATACAAGTACTTCATTCTGGATAAATACAAGTACATTGGAAACCAAATTTTGCTACTGTTAGAAATGAAAATAAATGTCTTCACTCACAGATGCCCCATATTTAATAACAGTAAATGCCAATGGCATGAAAGATGTATTACAATTGATATTCTTCTGCTTATGAAAGAGCTCACTCTGCAATTTTATGTCAAGCCACAGTGCTCTCTTCCTCTCTCCTGCTCTCCATAACTGAACTCAGGGATGTTCCAGAATTAGCACTGGATGTTTCAACCAAGTGAACAGTTGTGTCATCTCGACAACACATTCTCTTGAGTAGTTTTCATTTAAATCACAGCATTACCTGGGGCAGAACTAGGAGGGCTTAGTCCACTAGTGCACCCTGGTCCATGGCGGGAGTAGCTACTCTTAAATTGCTTCTGACAGATGCTTGTCTAGCACTCGATCCAGTCCTTAGGGTGCCCAGAACAGCATGTCCCAGGCAGTGGATTGTCATGTTCTGCTCTCATCACCTGCATGGCCATTTCTTTTGCAAAGCCCCAGAAACGGTGCTGTCAACCCATCCTCTGGTGATGTCTGCCAGCATCTCCCTCTGACATCCACTGAAACCTTCTTCCTAAGCCTTTTCCTGCCATCTTATAACCTCAGAGCACTGCCCTCCTTAGCCTGCCATCCCAGGACCATTTTGGGAGTGCTCATCTCTCTCATTCTCCTGCTTCAGCCTCTAAGCTGGCTGTAAGGTCCTTGCTGCTCTCCTGCTCCTCATGTCCTTCAAGCCTAGTACCCCAAATGGGAGCTGAGGCCTTTGCATCACTAAGAAGTGCAACAGGATCAGCTTCCCGCTCACTCCTCTCTTGCCTGTGCCCCCCTGTACTCCTCTGCTATGGCAGGGCGCTGTTGGCAAGTGAGATCATTTTCTATTTACCTCCTCAGTCAGTTATTCCCACCTTCTTTCCCTGTTCTTCTATTTGCCTCCATCCTTGCCGAAGTGCATCCTGTTTCCTTCAGACCGTGTCTCCCATTTGCCACAGATTAAATGACTTGCACAGCTTCTGTCCACCTGCTGCACAGGAAACAGCCAACAACAAGGCAAATGATAAATGCCACACAAACACTCCCAGGCCTGGGAGCGAGATACATTGTTAGCCTGGACCCTGTGGGATATCACACTAAATGGCATCTGATATGACTGAGTTACACTGCAACATGCTAATCAGGGCTTAAAAGGGGTCAGAGAGAAGCTGGATGCAGGACAAGCGTGGGAAATCCTGCAGCTAGAGCTATTGTTCTTCCCTGGAATTTCACCCTGCTACAGCAATTGAGAAGTCCCTTCCTTCCACAGAGACAGACAAGGCTTGACTGTATCCCACTGCAGTGCTCCTTTGCCCTGGGAGTTCCTCAGCTTTGCTAGTGTCAGTCCTCTCCTGGAAATGGGCTTGGCACAGTGCTGATCCATGGAGGATGCTTGTTGCTGCCTGTTGAGGTATCTCCACTCTGAGCCCATGAATCCTGGCAGTGATGTTGAGGTGTGTTACACACTCCCCATCCATGTTCAGTGACCCAATGGGATTGGATTGTCCCCGGGGGTCTGAGTAAGAGCTGTACAGAGAGTAGGATTCATCCTGATCTGATTGCAAATGCAGGGCCCAAGGACTTCATATCAGAAGCAGAACGGGATAAATCAGAACATATCTAACAGTCAGAAGCAGACAGGATAAAACAATGCAGGAGAAATCCAGCAATGTGCTGGGGGGCAGCTCATGGAGTGCTCTTCTGGGGCATAGACATCCATGGAACACTCATTTCCTTCTGCGAGATCTGCCAGTAGCATGTTGATATGCCCTGACCTGATCAACATCTGCCCTGCAGGAAGCAACCCAGGGAGGACCCGAATATGGACTCCCTGGCACACAGTGGTGGGAATGGCAACAGGACTGGAGCTAGGGATGCTCCTGTCCCACCAGCAGACCCAGATTCCATATGCACTGGTGATCCATGCCTTACCCTGGCCCTGCCATCCTGGAGCACAGGGTCTTCTGTGTCCTATCTAGAGGCAAAGATGAGGAGCACTATGGCTAAAAAGCAAGCCTAGAGCCTGTGTTCAAGTAAGGTGCCCAGGTGGGAGGCAGCCAATTTTAATGACATCCAGTCTTAAGATGCCAGTCTGGCTCCAGGCCAAGTCTTTGAACTAAGCTCCTTGACATCCTGTTTAGAAAAGCATTATTAAAATCTAATTGCTTCATGTATTTATTGCTGTTTTAATTATAACAGAAGCAGAAGAGAGATGCGAGCAGTAATCAATCTCTCTGATGCTAATACACATCCAAAGAGGGAACTGGCCATGGGAAAAGCCAATCCAACATCATCTGAGGAAAACAGAGGGAGAGAGTCCTAGTGATTGCCCATGCTGCCAACAGCACAGCCAGGCCAGGCGTGACCTCCCTAAAGTGCTGTTTGCTTTGAGACACTGACAAGGATGCTGCACCTGAATTAATTTTACATGTTCGCTGCTCTGTCTCTCTCATACCAACATGTAATTACTTCAGAGCGACAGACCAGTTAAACCCATCTGCTCAGCTGGCTGCTGAAACTAATGGATCTTTTTTGCAACAAAGTAGTGCACAATAAAGGCACGCTGGGAAGCAAAGGATGTAGCACTTACTAGGGTCCCTAAGGTAAACCCTTCCCAAGGTAACCTCTCCATTGTTACCCCAAATACTAAAGTCCCACAAATACTAAAGATGGAACCAGGTTAATCAGCAGCTGAGAGCTTCAGCAAAACAATGGCCAAGCTGGTAGAACAAACTATGTGACAATTAATAGCAGTTTTAAGGACTAGAGGACACTTGTTAGCAGAGGTGAACTGAGATTGATGTGCATCCTTAACACTACATGGATAGATCCACTACTGAAGAATTCTTCACCAAAAGGAGTGTCAACCACTGGAACAATCTGCCCAGGGAAGCTGTGGTGTCACCATCCCTGGAGGCATTTAAAAGACATGGAGATGTGGCACTTGGAAACATAGTTTAGTGGTGGGATTGGCAGTGCTGAGTTAATGGTTGGACTTTATGGTCTTAAAGGTCTTTTCCAACCTAAACAATTCTATGATTCTGTGACTAAGAGAAGAACAGCTACACGAAGCCTGTCACCTTCGTGAGGTTGAAATCCTCAACACACCAGCAAGTGATGATCAGTGACCTGATTGTGTTGCTGGAGCTGGGACAGAGGGTCACGGCTGGGGCAATGCTGCCAGGCAAACAGCCAGCATTCCTCCTGAGGGCCCTTGGAGAAGGAATCACTTTGTTGCAGATGGGAGAGATCTTGTCACATCTGGATACCAATTCCAGCTTCAGATTCCCTCAGCATAGTAGCATAGATTCCCTCATCATCTCAGAAGCGATCATTTCTTCCCAGGCTCTTCTGTTTCCATTCTGATCTGACCCCAAGCACCAATTCTCCTGGTATTGACTGCCTGATGTGAGGAAATACCTGAAATGCAGAAGTGTTGTGAGGCTACAGGCTTAGGGGGAAACTAATAAAGACTGAACAAGAACCTGGTGATGTTTTGAGAGTCCTCAAGATGATAACCAGAATTGTTCCTCTCCACTAGCACAAAGAAGACACCTAAACTGACCTAGAGGAGTGGTGGAAGCAACTGCTGCCTGACTCCCCCAAATCCCACTGCTTCTCCTGCAAAACAGTTCACCACGTGGATCCTGCACGTAAAGTGCTGGGAGATGCAAACACCACAAATGCCAAGGCCCGTTGCTGATCCTGCTCTTCCCCCTCACTGCAGGAGAAAGGTCAGCATCATTTGAGAGCTGGGTGAGACAGACCTCAGCAGGGGATGAGCCCATCCCACTGCCACATGGCTGGCACTGTGCAAGTGCCTCAGCATCAAAAACAACCCTGGAAAGAGATGTTTTCACAGCTGGCAATCAAGCAGGAAACAAAAAAAGACAGAAAGGGAGCTCTTGTGCTCAGAAAATTAAATCCAAATTTAATTACAGTAATTATACTTTCATTAACACCCTATTTGCCATAAAGATGCATAAAATCCCTAAGTGAGAGCTGCAATTGCTCCAAAGGTGAAAGGAAGGTAACAGAAGAAGGAATGCCAGCTTCTCCCTATCCTGTAAAGTCCTTAAGAAGCCTGGATCGTTGTGAATGGTTACTGTTTGTAATTTAACTTCCCCAGCAACCATGTGTAAATGAGCCAGAAATGCAGGAAGAGCATCAAACAACTTGTAACAGAGTTGATTTATTCCAGCAATCCCTGATTTAACCATAAACAAAGGCAATCTTTCCTATGTGATCATCTGGGGCTTGGATGCTATTGTCGCGTACACAACATGAGACAAATTCTCACATCACTCCCAGCTGAAATCACACCATGTTGCAGGTATGGGATCACTGGCTAGGTTGGGCTTGTTAACATAATTCTGAGTCTTTGGACCACAAAAACTTAGCTCAGTCTCTGCACCTAAGCAGAATCAAGCACAGCAGAGTCCAGCACTGGCAGATGTTTTTGGTACTTTGGAAAGGTCTTCACTGAATTCAATTCCTTGATTTCAGTCCATCTCCTCAATGTTTCAAGGTCATGTGGAGATCTGATATAAAACCTTTCAAAGTCCTTGTGACCTCCATGCCACCTTGAGGTCCTCTTGAGGCTTTATAAGTGGATTCTTCTAGATCAGACAAGGAATGAATAAGAAATCTGAAATGCCAATGAGGACACCAATCCACCCTCCCAAATAAATCTGCAGGTTGCTCTGAGATATCATCCCAGTTATTCCACTGACAACAGCTCTTTGGGGGTGATTTTTGAACTTGTTTCACCTTCCACTTCTGGCATAACCTCTGCAATCTCCTGGCTTAGCTCAGACATGCACTTGTCATGTAGCTCGGCATCAAAAGACAAGTACAGAACCACAGGAGAAGGTTCCCTCAGGAGGGACAGGTAAAGCCAAGGATGGCTACAGAGGCTGAAAGTGAGAACCACACTCAGCCTCTGTGTAATGCTAAGTGTGCATAAGAGCGGCTGTCAGTCTAGTAAGCAGCCCAAGTGTTCCATATTTCCTGTCATACAACAGATAGAGAGAGCTTCAGCAGATTTTCTCCAGAAAGCTGCAACACAGGCAGGTAATTCCAAGCCAGAAGGTGCTAATTAAGAAACACTACGTGAGTGTTAATGAAAGAAGTTTTGAGAGGTGGGAGGAAGCGAAGAGGGTGAACCACTCTCACCTTCTGTCCCTGCTCCTATGTGCCATGTCCTTAATCACTGGAAACAAGGAAAGGAGCTTTTTAGGGAGGAAAGAAATAAGATAAGGAGATAGATGACGGCTCAGCGCTTCTGTTCTCTGCCCCAGTGATGGAAAACAGACTGTAAAACCAAGCTGAGTCCACCAGAGAACTACCATGGTTGTCTGTGGCCGAAGCATTTGCACTGAACTCACACCCAGCATGCTGGGCTTGTTCAGTCTGTAGAAGAGACCAATTTGGGTGACCTAACAAGCACCTGCCAGCACTCAAGAGGAGGATATTGAGACAGGAACGGACTCTTTACAGGAGTGCATAGCAGGAGAATGAGTTACAACAGCCATAGATGGAAACAGGGAAGCATTTAACATGACATAAGGAAGTTTATCTCCACAGCGACAGTTATTGGAAAAAGACTCCAGAGTGCCTGTGGGATCTCCAGCCTTGCAGGTTTTCAACAGAAGCCTAACCCTGAGCAACCTTGTCTGATCTCAGGGCTGCACCTGCTTTAAGCTGGAAGCTGAACTAGAGATATCCTAACATAACCTCCAGCCTGAACGTGCCTGTGGCTCTCCAGTCCCAGGATGTTCTTCCTTACCAGTTGTAAACTGAAGGATGAGTCTTGCAGCTCTACTCTACTCTGTTGTTATGCTCTTATTGCAGACAGCATTTCTAAGCAAATATTCTTTTAACCATATATTGCTCATAATGTCAGGACCAGTGCAGAGCAATCCAACCCTCAACAGGGCAATTCCCACACCCTGGAGAATGCTGGCACACTGTAAGAGCGGAGCAGTTCCCCAACACTTTCCTCACAGAGTATCCAAAAGCTGAGGAAGCTGCACAGACCGGTTTGAGTGTTGGTATTAGAGGGGTAAGGAGAGGAAGAAGGTCCCTCAATGAAAAATGACAACCAGGAGGCACTGGAGAAAACCCAAGGAGAGTGGAAACCTGAGGTAGACAGAGATAGGACCAAGGAGGAAGCTGGACTAAGAGTTTCTGAGAGCTGGCACCAGGGGGATCAGAAAGTGGGGATTGTTTCCCCATGCTTAACAACAAGTGGAAAAGCTGAGACAAGACGGGAGCTTATATGATTCCCAGGCATATGGGACAGGTGTAATGTTTCCCCACTAGGCTGATTTCAGTGGCAGAAAAGGGATAACATTGATTTAATGTCAATAAATTCTCACTGGTACTGTAACACCTTGTTGTCTCTGAATGCTTACAGTTTGATTGTTTAACACACAAGCTAAAAAAAAGCCATAATCAAGAGAACTGAGGACTTCAGGAGTCTTTAAATCTATTCATACACAGCTACGTGGCCTGTTTCAAGCTGTGATTACCTCTTTATAGAGTTGTGAATCTCCCTCAGTAATGCTGCCTGTCAATTCTCTTACCATTTCAATAAGATCAAGACTGGAAGTAGATTTAACAGATTTTAAAACCCAGAAATAACCACAATGATTCACACAGCTTCAGTCCGTAACCTCAACACACCAATGACTCTTCCTGGAGCTAAAAAACATCTTTCCCTAAAAGACAAGGTGTCTTGACCTGAAGGAGTTTGAGGGATGTACACAAGCTAGTGCCATGCTAAGTATGTGTGCTCGAGTTCTTGTTTTGGTTTGGTCAGCTGCCAAATCCCATTATGTCTCCTTCTGCTAATTTTAAAGAGCCTTCCACTGTTGTGAATCCCTTTCCATGTAGGTGCCTTTAGGGTGAGATTAAGTAATATTTTGTTAAAATAAATATATAATTTATATATTATGTAGAATTGTATTATATACTGTATATTATATATGTATTATATAATATATACATAAAATATGAACTATAATGGTATTAGATATATGATCAAGTTTCATTTACTTGTGAGGTCCTAAAAACCTCCTTAAACTTATGTTTCTCAGACCTTAGGTCAATCCTCTTGCTGTTTCTAGACTTAGTTTCCATTTTTTATCAATTTTCAATCAATCAATCAATCAACCAATCAACCAATCAATCAGTCACCTCCACTGCAATGTCAACCCTGGATGTATGCACTGCAGCTGGTGATGGATTTGCTAATGCTGCTGCCAAACACAAAGCTCTGCTTTCACTCCTGCTCTGAATTTCCCCAGTGAGGCAGCCAGGGTTTGGCTTGGTGTTCCAGTGTCATGCTGGGAGTTCATGCTTTCCTTTACAACCTTCAAGCCTCTTCAGCATCTCCATGCTCAGGGTGCAGCTCCAGAGCTGCAATGATGGTTAGTTTGTGTGGGATTCATATCCACCCTGTGCCACCTTGCTTCTGGCCATGCTGTGATGCTCTGATGGGCACTGCTAAAACAGCACTGTGGTACTACTGAGCCATCTGGGTTGGCCCTTGAGACCATCTTGCTGGCAGTGGTATCTACTTGGCAGCACCACTCACACCTGACACTGACAGCACTATCTTCAGGAGCTGGGTCACAAAAATTCCTCGCTGAACCTTGCCAGACTCCTTTCTGTCAGGAGAGAACCCTTCCTAGCCACCTCCAAAGACCTGATGGTCCCAGCTCCCTTTAGCTGAATCTATGCAGGTGTTTTGCAGTGCTTCTTCTTTTAAACATTTTCCAGAGAAAGCCCATGTTGAACCATTCATTCAGGCTATAAATAGTCTCTCGCAAAAGGTTTACCACAGGTCTGAGTCAAACAGCAACTGCCAAGAAAGGCTGAAATCCCACGGAGCACTAAGTATAGGGGAGCATGGTGGTGTTTAAGAGGTCTCATTTGATAGACAATCAATTCTTTCTGCAGCGGGGGAACCAGGCCAATTGCAATGTGTAAGTTTTCTCTAAGCTCTTCAACCATGCCACATAATGTGTGGCATTTCTGTAGCATCTTTCAGCCCAATCCATCCAAATCTTTTAAAAACTTGAGGCTTACTTACTCAGGGGGAAGCAGGGACAAAGTACAGTCAGTGGTTTCACTGCAGCCTGCAGAAAGCCAAAAGCACTGTGAAGCATGGGGACACAGGCTGTATGTCTCCAACGAACCCTGCCAGTGACTTCAAGCCAGGTAAGGGACAGGGATAGAGAGGAGGGGAGACACCAGTTGCCTTGTCTTGGGAAACCCTGCTCAGCCTGTGACCACAACTATTACAAGTATCTCAGAGATAAGGGAGCCGAGGGCTGGAGCTCTCTCTGCCAAGCCTCTCTCTTTCTTCCTTTGCAGGCAGTGGTGGTGCCCCATTTTCTTCCTGCTTTTCTAAGTCACAGATCAGACTAACCTTGACTTGAAATGAAGGTCTGACCAATTGCAGAAGACTTTGTCTACCACACCAGCCTCTGAAAAATCATGCCTGGCAGCACATCCCTGGCTATGAGCAAGGTAAAAGCACTCTGAAGAATGAAATCTCCCTACACAGGCAAGAAACTTGGAGTTCGCCCTGCCACCATAGAAGGGATATCAGATCCCTCTGCAAGACTTTGAGCCATACAGCCACCCCAGAATTTCTATCCTTGGGAACTGCACTTCAGGCTCAAGCTGCCCCAGGCTCTCCCCACCACAGGAGCAGGGACCGCATCCCTCTCCTTTGCTGGTACTTTAGGCTGGGAAACCTCATGAGGCTAGGCGGAGTAAGACAGCACCTCAGTAGCCCTGCCTTTGGCCTCGTGGCAGCAGATAAACAGAGGTTTCTCAGGATGGGCTTCCCTTTCACCCTTGCAGTCCAAGTTTCCCAGCCCCCAGGCTGGGGGAGCCATGTGGGCTGTGGTGTTTTTACAGCACAGCTTTTCTTCTTGAACAAGCAGGTTTGATTGCTCAGTCCTATTTCAAACTCAAACCATGAGGCAAAGCCTGGAACGCCTTTTTTTTTTTCCACTGACATGAAATACACTAAATTATTAATTCCCTGCACTCCTACTGGATGTCCTTTAGTTGCCTAGCCCTTGAGTTCATTTTCCTGGCTTAGTAGGTTCCTTTAGTGCAGATCAAAGCAGGAGGCCCAATCCTGGAGAGGGTTGAGCATCCTCCAGTCTCACAGCCGCATTTGCAAAGTAGTTTCTGGTCATTCTGGTTTTGGTGTCTAACTTCTGACAGCAAGTTTACATAATCATCAAGAAGTGAGAGGAAACAAACAGGAAAGCAGAGACTGAGCAGTGCATTCCTGCTCACTCTGTGTTCCTGAGAAGGAAATTTTCTCCTTCTCTGCAATCCCAAATCCTCAGGATATCATAGGTGACACCAGCAACCAAATGGGGAGATTTCTGCTCTGGCTGATCAGGGCATGTGTACCCAGACAGCACAGGCTGGCAGGGAAAGGCAATGCCTTTTATTATCTCAAATAATACATATTCAGAGAATAAAATACAAGCTTTAGGGCACATGCACTTATCTTCCCAGGTATACTTGTTTGCCTAATAAAGCACATTTTTTGTGCCCACACACTTCGACTTGATTATGGTGTTTGAGACCATCCTGACCACAAGAGCTCCCTGGCAAGGCAGCTGTTATCACATCAGCTCAACCTAATGTCCCTAATTCAAAGCAGTTTCTTGGGGAATCTCAGAGGGTGATAGGGATCAGAAACCTGGAAAAGGTAAAGGCAGTAACTATCCAAAAAAGAAGAGAATCCCAGACCTCTCAGTTTATTCTCACTTTTCAGAAGATGAGTAGAACAAGTCAACAAGCTGTAACATTGTTGAAATGCATCACAACTAGCATGGATTTGCACCAAAGAAGTCATGCTGGACCAATCTGATTTCTTTTTGCAACACTACAATAAACCTTGTGGACAGGAAAGACACAGAAGTGATTAACCTTGACCACAGGAAGACTTTGCCATTGTCTCCCTTGATATCCTGCTCCTGAAGTGAGACAACAGATCTATATAAAGTGGGTAGAAATTGGTAAGACCCAGTCAATAGCTGTACCCAGAGCTGTCAGCGCTGACTTGTGTGCAACTCCCATGGCTCCACAGTCTGGAAGGGATCTGGTCAGATTTAGTATTAGTACTTGGACATTGGGACAGACGGGAAGGCTGCAGGTGTCCCGGAAAGCAGGACTGGAATTGGAAATTACTTTGTTGGACAAGAGATGTGACCTGGAAAACCTGTATGTGATTTAACAAGGACAAATGCAAGATATCACAAGTGAGCAGGGACAATTCCCTGCAAAAATACAGGGAGGGAGTGTTCTGCTATGAGGGTTAGAGGCATAATCACCTGGATGGGACCTGGCACTCCCATGGAGCTGTGAAACAGTCGGCTCTGCCACCGCAGAGGAACAGGAGCATCATGGCCAGTCATGTGAAAGGATCCCGTTATGCCGGGGAGGGGAGTAGGAGAGCTGCACCCATAGGACACGGTGCAGCAAGGGCACAGCTCATGGGATGTGGTCTGGGGGATAATGAGAAGGAGACTCCAGCCCTACAGGTGAGAGATGGGAAATACAACAATGCCCAGGCAGAAGAGGTCTCTGCACTGACCAGGACCCCATGAGGGGTGAGGAGCTTAGACACATCCCAGACTGAGAGCAGTGGGATCACAGGCAGCTCCCTGGTGAGATATGGGAGCAGAAGAGATCAGGGGATGTTTGCTCTAAGGCAGCCTCACACGGTTGGTGTCTGGCATCTCGCAGAATCAGTCAGTGAATTGGAGCATATCAGTTTCCCTCCCGGAGAACCTTGGAGCTGCTTTGACTGCAGCCGTCGCTGCATCTCCCACAGCCAGCAGGAGGTAAGGCAGCCCCTCTTCTCCTCTGCCTCACAGGGCTCTTCCTTTTCTCCACAGAATAAAAATAATCCTCTTGCGTCAGTTTCATCACCGTGAGCAGCAAGACATTTTATTCATCGGCAATTCCTTCTCTTCTCTCATTTAAAAAATTCTCCATTGAGCCCATCAAATTAGTTTGAGCAAGGGACATTTGTTGGCCTGCCTGCAGGCACAGGTGTCTCCCTTTCCTTTCTTTTGGAGGAGGTTGATAGGTGGCATGAGTCAGGGAGAGGCTTGGGAAGGGCTGGGAGCAGTGCGATGGTTTCGGTCAGGACATGCAGGGGCATAGAGGTCTGCAGATAAATGCACCCAGTGTCAGGAATCACATAGGTGAAGTCTGAAAGAGAAGGGTTTTTTACAGCAATGCATTTGGTATGTGTTTCACAATGACACAGACACAATCAGGGAGCTGCCCTCTGTGTCTCTCCAGGTAGCCTCAGTCCTTTCCAGCTCACGCCAGCTTTTTGGGGAAGGCTGTGTCAAGCTCTGGCAGTGGCTCAGGAGCAGTTACAGTGATGTGCCAGATATCAAGCTGTTCCTCTGGCCCTCGTAGCTGCATTTCTTCCTATTTCATGTCAAGACAAATTTCCTGCCTTCGTCAGTGCAGCAAATACCACCAGGTTTTGCGACAAGGGACACTGTCCCACAGAGCTCGGTAATTCCCAGAGACAAGGTATGTAAAATTACAAGGAAGGAAAACTTGAAGAGCTCAAGTAAGAGTAAAAGCCCACCTTCGCCAAGCTCTGGAGCATTGCTTGGTTCAGTGAGGCAAGGCAAAAACATGACTGGGATGGGTCTTGCACATGAAGACCAGTGTCCTATTCTCCATCCCTACTGAGTGAGTCTTCAGGTGCTCAGGACAGCGCACAGCCATGACCTGGGGAGAATTTGTTCCATTTTTTCACCTTGATTGCATGACCAGCCCAAACACAGGCCAAACCAACCCCTGTGGAGGTGCAGAGCCAACAGTGAGCTGCTCATGTATGTTCCAGGTTTTTTTTCATTCTTTTGACCAGGACACCCATGGGATGTGTGCTCTTCCCTACTTGTGCCATGATCCAGCTTCTCATCCATTCCCTCGTACCACAGCCACATCTTCCCTCTGCTTCACACCTGGACCTGCACTCTTACCTTCCCCTTCTCACTCCTCTGTCTGCCAGAATGGACAGCACAGGCCCAAGATGGGATTACTGGGCAGGAGTGGTAACAGTGTGCACATCGTTACTGTGTCTGCTGGTTGTGTGTGAGCATCTTTTGGTGCCCTGCTCCACTTCCTAATTTTCACGAGTTCTCCAGTGACCTCACTGGCCCAGCTTAAAATCTTGCCCTTGATAGTCTGTGGCATCCAAATGTCAGGCAGGAAGCAGGACAGTCTGCCAAGAGCTGGGCCCTGGTGCGACAGGATTGTCCACCAGGGCACGCCAACCGTAGCTCCCCCCCTGAGGTGTGATGGTATTGGATGTGTCCCAAAAGCATTCAGCAGGAGAGAAGCACAGAGAACACGGCTGTAGGATAGCAGATCCATGGGGTCTCTCAGGCCCTAGCCACTGCTTTGTACTTTGTCCCCATGATGAGCCATTGCCTTGTCCTAACATATCCCATGGCTCAGGCACTGAGCTAACAAGCTTTCCTCCTCCACATCCCTGTGCAGATCCAGGGCACAGGAATAGCTGTGCTCCTGAGAGCTGCTTGGGGCTCTCTGGCAAAAAAATAGCTCACCGTCAGATGACCTGGAGGATAAGCACCCACATTACCTCCTTCATCAGGCCACTTAATCAGTTCTGGCAGGGGGCTGAGCATCGCATTGTCAGTGCAGGGGAGGCTGCAGGCTGGAGACCTGCGCTCATACCCAGCCATTGCTGGGGGAATGAAAGTCTCCCAAAAAAGCCTCCATCCCCGGCTCTGCCAAAGGCATACTTTGAAAATAGTTTGTCCCCCTGAAGGTCCCTCTGCATTTGTCCTGTGGCTGTCATTCAGGCAAAGAACTGGTGATTTCTTGAGATCCCCCAATTTTCTGGAGGGCATTTAAGTCATCCGCATGGAAACAAATGCACAGAGGACAGATTAAAACAAGAAAGGGAGGACAGGTGAGGTAAGCATCCCATAAGGCTGGGCAATGCCTCTCTTGCCACAACGTTGTGCTGTGCCCCCTCCTCTGCTGCCATGGCTTTCTGCCAAGGCACTGGGGAAAGCTGAGGCTCTGGCTCAAAGAGGAGCTGTTCAAGCTGAACAGGCATATTCAAGCAATCACAGATCTAACCAAAATGCAAGTCCTTTGAAATGTAAGGCAAAGCTCCTTCTCATGCATTAGGCATTTCCCAGGACAGGCCGTGATGGGCTCCTCGGGCTGCAGAGGAACAAAGTCCACACTGCTGGGGCTTGGGGAGCTCCAGGATGGCAGACACCAAAGTACAGACACAATCTGTGCACAAAGAAGAGGATGAAAAGTCTGCAGACAAAACAGTACTTGTAGCAACATAACAGCACCAGTGAGGAGAAATACAAGGAAAGGTGTAAATAAGGCACCACTAGAAACCAATTTTGCTTGTCCAAATTCAGGTTTCAGTTACTGAGGACAGCAAATCCAATGGACACAAATCAGATTTATATCTAGAAAGTCTTGACTACTATTGATCCCAAAACCAAATCCCCAGAGCATTTCTGTCCAAACTGCTAGTATTGCAAAATGGAGCAATCTTGCATCACTTTCAAACATAGGCAAACCTTTTTATTACACAGATCCTCAGAGACAAAGCTAGAAAGGCAAAGACAGTCCTCTTGACTTTGTCAGTATCCCCTTGACAGCACACAGCACCTCACAGGACAAGACTTGCACTCTAGAAATTATTCAAAAGTACTATGGAATTTTTGTAAAATGGGACCTTTTCTTGCTTCAGTTGTCAGTGTTTCCATTTAAGACACTGAACACACTTCACCCTGACCATGGGAATTGACTTCAGCTTAAAATAACTTGTAAATATGCTGATGTTGTCTCTCCAACAACTGCCAAACACAACAGCCATAGCAAGTGACATTACACAACAAAAACAAGGTTGAAGACATGTGACCAGGAACAGTAAAAAGGAGAAAAAACTCCTGCTTTTCACCTGGGGGTTCAGCATTGCTTCTGTTGCACAGAACTCTTGTCTCCTCTCATTTAGTTTGATGCAACTCAAAAATTGTTTCTCCAAAAATGAAGAAAATAGATTTAATGCAGAGAACATTCAAGTCCTTTAGATCCACTGCTGGTTTGTTTAGGTTAGCTATCCAAACAGTGTGAGTATCTAAGGTTGCCACATCCCTGTCCAGGATCCAGAACTCTTTGTAGCTGTGGTGTGACACTCTTGGACATCTGGATTTGTGCCGCAGAGCCACCTTCCTGTGAACAGTGACTATGTCCCGGTTGCCCAGGTAAATTTCCAAATGCTTCAGTTTTGCCCAAGAAGGACTATAGCCTGCTGGCACATGAACCATCTCATTTCCCAAGTAACAGCTTTCCAGGATTAAACAGTCCCTTCATTTTATCACAGGCTATATGAGATTGTAAGGAACCTGATGTGGGACAGTGGAGGGAGAAGGTATCCTTGGGGGCTGTGAGGGTCTTCCTGCTCATGGGTTTCCTAGCACAGCGGCAGGGCAGGAAAGTGTGGCAGGGAAGGAGAAGGTGGAAGAGGCATGGGAGCCTGCTTTTCCCAGAATTCTCTTCGGTAGCTGTTGATTTACAGTCATGAGTCACAGATCTGCATAGCAAAACAGCCGCAGGCCACAAGCAGTGCTGCTCACA
This sequence comes from Cephalopterus ornatus, assembly GCA_013396775.1. Classification (NCBI taxonomy): domain Eukaryota; kingdom Metazoa; phylum Chordata; class Aves; order Passeriformes; family Cotingidae; genus Cephalopterus; species Cephalopterus ornatus. Next base: position 139,397 of record VZRE01012996.1, read on the forward strand.
CCCCGGCAAGCTGCACAACAGTGGTGTGGCCTCTTGCTGGGACCAGCACACGCTGGCAGCAGAGACTGTCAGAGCAAGCACCTCCAGCCCTTCCTGCTCCATACACATGTGCCCTGTACACATGTGCTCCATGCACAGCCCTCCCTGTTCATACACATGGGTCTTCAACCTACTCGTCTTGCAGGCCTCCAGTTGCGGGTTTCTTTCCCATACCAAAATGATACAGAAAGCTGTGAATGATCAGCAACAGGGTTTCACAAGTCCCTGAATGCACCCCATGCTACTCAGCTCTTCCCCTAACAGTAGAGAGAGCAGCTACTTGCAACTAGACTAAATAACAGGAGAGGGACTGAAAGGAAATAAAAAAGCATTTGCAAACCTCAGAGTAAGCTATCAAGCTGCAGGTCACTTTTTATGAGTCCCAAGTTCAGCTATGTGGACCTCCTTAGCCGGAGGCCAAGCTGCCTCTGGAAGAGGCAGTCCTGATGAAGGCAGGGCACAGCAGCACTTGATGCCAAATTCCTCCAGCACTACTTGTGCTCTGTGCTTCTGGGTCACTGAGCAATTACCCAGCTCCATAGAGATGAGAGGAAATCCACCACTGATTGAGCAGCGCAGAAGCACTGAGGGAATCTCAAGGAGAGAGGAGCATTTGCATGAAAACAGAAGGACTAGGAATTACACCACTAAAAGAGCAAAACTTGAGCTGTTTGGAGAGAAGCGTGCTTTTCTCTCAGGCAGAATGAGAACTATTGGAATGTAAAGTTAAGGGACCAAATACACTTTCGTCAGTGCTAAATTACTTACCAGTCCAGAACTGACCTTGGAGAATGTATCTAATCTATAGCTTCCTTCCTGAAATACAGTCACATGTGCTCATAGACTGTACCTCATGGGACAGAAGAAGGGAGTTCATCTTTTTGTGCTGATTGGTTTATCTCTCACACCTCCCACAGCTACAGGAAAACACTAACTGAAACAATCTCCTGATCCTTACCTCCTTCAAGTTTCTCCCTGTCACCCTAGGTGATGGCAACATAAGGCTACAAAGCAGTGAGGTTCAGGATCAAGCACCACACTCTTTTTACACTGTCCTTGCCTAGTACCTGCCAGGATCTGAGCTGCATCCCACAGAGACTGAGGATAGGGATGAAACCTGTGTCCCTTGCTGAGACAGCACTGTGTGCAGTGGGTGCTGCTGAGGAGTATGAGGAGGAAGCAAATCAAGTCCCAGGAGATTGTGAAGGAGACAATGTTGGGGAGGGGGATAGGTTGAAGAAGAGATTTCAGCCACTCTCCTATTGTCTTCTTTAAACTTTCCACACTTCTACCAATCTTCCCAAAATGCCCTTCCCTCTTTCATCCCCTTAAAACTCCAACACACTCCCACTATCCATCCCCAGTCCCCTTACCCTAACTGATCCCTTACAGCCCCTGCCATCAGTCATGATCAGAGCCACAGTGCTTCAGAAAGCCCCTCCCTTGGCTGAGCAGCCCTGGGCTGGATTTGACCAAGGGCAAAATTGTCAGCGATGCAAAGGTGCAGGGGGGACACAGGGAGCCTAGAGGTGGCACTGGAAGGTGTGATAAGGCATGGGCAGAGCAGAGCAGCTGCCCACCATGTGCACATGGATAGGAAGGCTCAGAGCCACCTCATACCCCTTGCTTGTTCCCACACTACAAACAGCTCACAGATGCACAGCGTTGGTCTCACAGGTGTGTCCTGCACCCCCAGAATGTGCACAGTCCTGAAATACATGAGCAGCCGTATTCCCCTTCACACTCCACTCATGCCCAGCTAGACCCTGTTCATCAGGATTTACTGCATGGGAAGAAACACAACTGTCCCCGAGGGACAAAAAAAGAGGTGCCTTCATGTGAAGAAATCAGTAGCAGGAACAGAGACTGAGATAATCATCTTAAATAATCCAAGAAAAATATCAAAGACAAGCATCAGGCCAAGAAGCTGTCTGCCTTCCTGGCCATCAGCCTGGGTACTGGCCAAGAAATTTGCCTTAGTCTCAGCAAATCCTGTATTGTAAGCTTTATTTTCTACTCCTACTCTGCTGTGGTCTCCCAACACTGCACACTCTTTTTTACTATCTTCTTACTTTTAGCATTGACAGGGGTTGTGCCAGGCTATTTTAGCAGTTCATAGAAAACCAAAGCCCATGAGCAGCTACATTTTTCTGACTGTGATGACAAAATGCTTTAATTTCTTCCAACCCTCGAGTGAAACCTGGAAGGCTCACTAATTAAACAGCTTTGCCCAAAACTGATTCTTCTTACAGCAATGCTTCCCTTGGGTGAACTCAACCACCCAAGGTCATTAAAAATTAGAAATTATACTTTATTAGTAGAACAACTCCTGCCTGACACCCACTGCAATATTTAAAGGAGTGCTTGGAGTCCAAAAGTGGATTGGACGACAGCAGAGAGCCACTTGTTCCTACTGCTGCGTCTTAAAATGCTGCAAGTATTTCTGTCCCCCACTTCTGAGCATGGAGTAGAAGGACTCAAACCAGTTTCACTGTCCTACTTGCATAGGACAATACTTGTTGCCATGAGCTTTCTGTCCAAACAGGGCTGGATGCTCAGGGAGATGGTGTTCAGCATGGCCAATGCAGGACGGTGCTGGTGCTAGCTGGATTGCAAAGACACCTTCAGCAAGCTTTGCTCTCTGCCCCGTGGTTGCTCTTCCCACACGGTTTGGGTTCAGCTGTCTTTGCTCCCCCAAGCTCCTAGACTCTTAGAGCTGATGCTTAGCAGTTGGGTAGTGTGTTCCTAGAGGACTCCCAGGAGTTCACACAATCTTCTCAGAGGGTTTACACAATCTAGAGACAACAGCAACAGGCACAGGAAAACCTCTACCAGGATCACTCCTCATGGAAACAAATACAGCTCACTGCTTTGGGGAAAGAGGATGTTTTTCTCCTGCTCCACAGACTTCACATGTGGGACCAGGGAGAGCTCCAGGACCCAAATGACCAAGGCAAGGACACAAGGACTCCTGCTGTGCTTGATGCCCTTGTACACAGGACCTCTGTGCCCTCTGTGTGTCCTTTTGTCTGATAGGTGAGAGAACCCTTGTCTCCAGCTTCCTCTCAACAACAAATGCACCCTTTCCTATGTGCCACTAAATGATTCAGGATGCCAAAACTCACAGAGGATTTTAGGCATTTTTTGAAGCTTTTACTGTATGTCTTGGTGAAAGTCATTTCTGAAAATACCACCTGACTGCTTTTGAGAAGTTCCCCCTTCGGCATATTTGTTCTGCCAAGTGTTCATAAATAAGGTTGTGCTAATGTTGCTGACAGCAAAACTCAGAGTATTAAATAACACTTCTTAAAGATCCCCAAGTGTTTCACAAACATGAATTAATTAAGCTGCATGTCAACCCAGTGAATTATTTGAAGAGCTCTTGAACCTTCCCTCCTCGCTCAAGGACATGAAGACAGGAAGGGAGCAAGGTCTTATCCTCCTTATTTCCACTTATCTACCACACCACCTTTAACTAACAGGCAAAACAGAATAAATTCAGCATGGCTGAAATCCCAAGCTCAGTCCCTCTTTGTAAGCCCTATTTTGTAAGGGCTGTTAGTGATAGTTAAGGAATCCGCAGAACATGGAGCAGACAGCACTGTGTCTTTTTTTAGTGGAAGAATGGGGTTTGGAATGACATGTGGCTATTAACAGTTCTCTCAAAAAACATTGATCAGTCTGTTCTTCATACATGTCAAAAGCAGTTGTCCCAGCTGTCTGGGAGGGTAAACCCCTGTGATATCAGTGTGATGGGTAGTGGAACCTGCCTGTGCCCATGTCTGCCCTACCCCTTTGGCAGCCTAGATTCTGCCAGACTGCAGCAAAAGGCACCTTTACATCTCCAAAGGAGCTGACAGAAGCAAGACCAGGCAGCTAAACTCAAAGATATCGGGGTTGATGTGAAGCTCTGGCTGTGGCTTGTCCACTTGGGTGTGGGGCAGGTGTTGGGTTCTATGGGGATCTGTGGTGAAGAGAACAGCCCGAAGTACGCAGGTATTGAGCCAGGCACAGACAAGTTTATCTGCAAGGAGACAGCTGGGATGCCAGGACTCCACTGCACAGTTTTGGATGCTCTTCACTTACAAAACTCTCTGAAGTTCCATGACTGTTAACTCCACCATGGGGACTCCCAGAAAAGAGGGAGAAGTTTAGCTATTTTAAAGATGAAGGCTGCTTGCACAGGGTAAGGGTTTAAAGAGCAAATTGACTTGATCTTTAGAGGAGCCAGGATCAATACTCTTGAAGTACATCTGAATTCCCACAGTGAGATGATACGCTTGCAAACCTGGCTGAAGGCTTGGTGCCAAGGACACGAAGAGTGGTGCAGGCACAGGAAGGAGGCAGAGATAGGAGGACAAAGTGGATGACACTGCCTGTTCTGCCAGAGCTTGACTTCCCCCTGTTAAAGCACTCTCATCCATCACCTAAACCTCCTCACCACTTCATAGAATCATAGAATCATAGAATCGATTGGGTTGGAAAAGACCTCAGAGAGCCGAACCCAACCAAGCCCAACCCTTGGTCCAACTCCAGTC
>VZRE01013002.1:0-11928 GCA_013396775.1 Cephalopterus ornatus
CTGGAGAAAAGGAGGCTCAGGGGAGATGTTACTGCTCTCTACAACTACCTGCAAGGATGTTGTAGTAAGGTGGTGTCAGACACTTCTCCCATGTAACAAGTGACAGGATGAGAGGAAATGGCCCAAAGCTCCACTTGGGGAGGTCTGGATTACTTATTAGGAAAAGATTTTTCACAGAATGGGTTGTAAAGCATTGAAACAGACTGCCCAGGAAAGTGGTGGAATCACCACCCTGGAAGTGTTCAAAAAAACACGTAGATTTGGCATGTGAAGACACAGTTTAATGGTGTACATGGCGATGGAGCAGGGTTGACAGTTTGACTTGATGATCTTAAAGGTCTTTTTTCAATGTTAACAATTCTATTATTCTATGATTCTAACGTGTAAAGGCCTACAGCAAAAAATCTGAATTAAATACTTATTTTTATTAGTTAAAAACGTAAAAAAAAAATTAAGATGTATAAATCTTTTAAAGCTCTAGAGCTACTTAAAAGAACGCACAGGAGAAGAGTTTCCTTCCAATAATGCAGGAAGAGATGGTAAATTCAGCAGTGCAAAGACTATAAAGAACTGCCATGTGTTTAAGCGCAGTTACTACCTCTAGCATAGCACCACAGAATTTAGAATGCCATTTTCAGGAAGGGTCACATACAGGAACAAAGTTTTTTGGACTGACAAAGAATCTGTTTAACTGACTCAAGACATAACTAAAAACAAAACTGCAAAACATCACAATTCTCCTGATCAATTGCATCTCCTACTATTGCTATTGTTCTATGCTTGCTTTTTTAACCCTAAATAATTAACCATCTTAGCCAAAATAGGACTAAAATGGAACAGTTTTAGTACCACTGTTGGTCAAAGACCCATAAACACTTCCATGGTCTAACAGACTGCATTTCAGACATCTGAAAAAATTCTTTGGTTTTGCTAGTGTTTGGAGTACAATTTCTTGTTCTTCAGTGATTCCAAACACACTGTTCACAATTGCATAATGCATTTCACTCTGATTCGGCAGGTTGTTGAAAGAGCTCACAGGATAGACATTTCTTCTGTACGAATCTGGACAATGAACTTTTGTCAGCATAACTTATGACCTTGCAATTTTTAAGCAGGACTAACTGTCCTAAAATAACAATATAAGCAAATACCTTTCATTACAGCTAAATTAATGTGCAAGCTAAGGAACTGCCTGTACCTCTTCCTGCCTATTTATCCCATCACTTAGCACTCCCTTTTTCAAGCTGCTGAGAGTAATAAATGAGAGATTTACATGGGTCTGGCTGAAGCAGTGTGAAGGCAATCCAAATGCAACCTCAGTGCTATCCAAAGAGCCATCTTAAAAGGTCTGAAAAAGAATCACATTCATTTGAAGCTGAATGTTATCAGGTCTATAAAACACAAGTTCCATAGTTTTCAGAACACAACCTGAACAAAATGTTCAGAAATAACTAAAATACTAACTTTAATAATTTACACCTGATGTCCTAACATAGTATCATAAATTCAACTCAAACAGCTGTATTGGAAAGTCATGAAGTATCATTCCTTCAGCAACTTAGTACAAAGCTAACTTAAAGATTTATAAGTGGCCAAATGGAAAAGAAATAATGAATTTTGGCAGTTTCTATCCTTCTTGTTCTGACATTAAGGCATCTTCTTCAAGATCATAACTGCACAACTCTGAACATATTGACAATGAAAGAGTCAGCTTTGTGTGTGACAAAACAGGGCTAAGCTAATTTGTATTATCTTGCTGGTACTTCCTAGTAAGTTGCTTATATGTCTAAACTATTACACATACTCTTATATTTTCCTGACATAAGTGTTACCCCAAACAGATGGAGGAGTCCTCTCACAAAAGTCATGTAGGTCAACATGCTCTTAAAAAACTAAAACATAAAACTGTAAGTCATTTAAGAACTGTATCTCAACTTTGGAAAGAATCTAAACACATGATAAAGTATTTTAGTTACGTAATCTGAATATTCTTCCCTCTCCATAGATGAAAACCATGATCTGATACTCCAATTAGTCTTGTACTGAATCTAAAGCCATTACTCAAAGTTCCCAAGTTTTACCATTCTTGAGTGAGTAACTAGTAGGGTTACGTAAATTCTGGACTACCAAAAGTACATCTAACTGTAAAACAGAAAAATCTTACTGCCAATGTTTTGATTTTTTTTTTAAACAACAACAGATCAGAAACTACCTCAATGTTTTGCAAATCACTTTTTGATTTTTGATGCTTTTTTTCAGAAAAAATTAAATAAGCATTTGACTTCAATCAATGCAAGATTTCAGTTTTTTTTAATTTCTAGATTTTTAAGTATTTTTCATTGAAAGTGTTATTCCTAAGAACTAATGATAACTTGTTTTTACAGGGGAAAAAAGTTTCACCATTTATCCATAGACCAGCTTCAGTACCTGTAGGGCCAAAGCAAGTGTTTCCAATCATCCCTCCAAAACTGATACAAAACTGAGCTGTCAAAGGCCATTAGTATGTTCATGAAGTTTGATTGCTAAAAAAATGTCAGTCACTTAACAACTTTTGTCATATGGACACATCTCTTCTTCTACGTGGAGAAATACTGATTATAACAATGATATAAACAGAGAAAGGTCTTGAATGGTAACTATAAGAGATAATACAAAAGCTTTCAATTCCAAATTATAAAAATCACAATGATTGCTCATTACTGGTAAAGCGCACACATGCAGAAACATCCTTTTTCTGCAGCATCTATGACACAGGTGTATCTTCCCATCAAGCTGCATACGACATGGACAAAGACTCAGACTGCAGACTAACACTGAACTGTCAAACTGTAAATACTTGTGTAGGTACCCATTCAAAATTACTGTGGGCTTAAGATGCGGGCACTTTTTCAGGATAATCTGCACAAATAAGGCTTGGGCAAAAGAGCAAGTAGTTAACTATTACTTATTTTAAGTCATGCGAAGACTTCTTTGGTGTGGAAGGTGGAGCAGGCAGGTGGGAATCTAGAAATCTATAATCCAGAAATATAAAAATCTAGGAATCTAATCTAAAAAGGTAATCTAGTCTTAAAATCTAAATCTGATCTAAAAATCTAGGGAAAGATTGGTCTTTCTGACATCCAATCTGGAGAAAAACAGAAGTTGTGACTGGTAGTGCATTAAAGGAGCATTAAACCAGCAAAGGACATGAAATAATGATTGTGCTTTCAGAAGTCACCACAGATGGAAATCTGATTCAGTGCTTTTCACCATATAACAAACCAACAGCCCTGGGGGCACTGAAAACTGATGGCTTTTACTAAACCAGCTATAGGTTGCTGGTTAAGGATATATGACAGCTATCAGGAACAAAACATCAGAGAAACACACCTTAGTTGTAAATAGCATTCTGTTTGTGAGGCTGAAGAGGATTTATCTTTTCATTTTACCAGATCTCAAAGGGAAAGAAAAACTCTAATTCTCAAAGAGTAAAACTAATCCAAGAGGAACAGCAGAAGATGCCTCCTAAGCATAAATACATAAGCATATAGCATTTTTTCTGCTTCAAGGAAGCTCTTGAATGAATAGCATATAAAGTTTCTGATGGTGTTTCCTATTTCATAGCCTCTCAAAAAAAAAAAAAAGAAAAAAAAAATGCTGCACAAACCCAGGAAAATCAAGACTACCCTAATCCGCCATATAAAAGGCTAAAAGAAAAAGCACATGGTGTACAAGTCTGCTGATGACATAGAAGTTCAATGTCTTTGGCATAAGTAGCAAGGATAATGAAGAGACAGTGAAACCCAGTTTTCCTTGCTGCTGTGGGTTCAGGGCACAGACATCTGTGGCATGGCATGGACAAAGGTACTGACAGTCAAAATTATAAGATTGTAACTTCATATGACTCAAGCACACTGGCAGTAAAATTTAAATACCAGAGACGTGGAAAGCATGTATTTAAAGATTATATTTTATATTTAAAGTGGCTTACTTGTTATTTGCATTTACGTCTGTAGCGGCAGAATCAGACCTTTCAGCAGGTAAGAACCCACGGCAAGAGATTCTGTTTTGATACCACAAGCTCAGAGGGCATCAGTACAACCGCATGCCTCAAAGTCTCACATAAAATTTACTGAAGGATAACTGGTTGCTAAGTTTTACACAGGGAATTTTGATCCTGGGGTGAAAACAGCTCTACTGAAGTCATATGACTTAGTTAGGCAAGTGAAAATTTGGCAACCATGCCCTGTTACATACAAGTTGATGAGTGAAGGGTGGAGGAATGTATGTATGAAGGTGTATTACCACTATTTTAATACTAACACACACAACAGTACAGAGAAACAAATATTATCCAGCAGCAAAGATTGAGACAAGCAAGAATGTAATAGTTAAGCAGAAATTTTGCAAGAATATGACAACTGATACTTGTGTTTTAATAAGTAGAGGCAGTCAGGATAAATTCCATGCTGTATCTAAAAAAAGGGAACCTTGAATACAGATGACCCAGGCACTTGGGTGACTCAGAGGGAAGAGTGCCATCTACTGAGTCAATAACTTAATTATATTAAAAGCAGCAAATCATATTTTTGTCATGAAAAAGAAAAGAAATTTTTAGCCAATATTTAAGAGCTTTCTACGCCCTACTGAAAATCTAAAGCCTTTTATTTTGCAATGTTACTGTAATTTATATGATGACGATTCTATCTTCCTACAGGAGTGGGCTAGTGTTTTAGCTGAATTAATACTTAGACTTAAAATATTTCTGAATATTTCTGATGCCTCTATTTCCAAGTAATTTAAAAGCTTTAGTTTCCAAAGGGAGGATGTCACTTTCTGTATATTCTGCCTCTTTAAAATCCCTCATACTTGGACATAGAAATATGAAGATGTTCAAAATGACACATCAAATTATACCTGAAAAAGCAGGCCTTTTTTTTTTCTTCTTCTTCTTCTAAGATTCTGGTGTTGGGTATAACTATGTTGGAGGACAAAATATTAAAAAATAAAGACATAAAGAACCAGTTACAGAAGATTTTCTTGATTTATTTGACCCTTGGGTTAACCAGCTTATTGATAAATCAACCTGCAACACACGAAAGAATACTTTTGCAGCAAGATTAACTACTTCTAGAAATGTGTGCAATGGTCAAAGAAAAGTAAGTAACCCCTAAGTGTGTTCTGTGTTTAACTCTTTGCAAAATATAGCAGAACATTATTTACCTACCGACTGCAAATTTTTTAACTTAAATTGTAGAACATAGGTGACTAGTTCTGGATGTTTATGAACCAATTCCTGCTGTGCCTTTTATACATGTGCTAAGTGTACAACAGACACATAAAATCTTGTCAGTGAAAAGTACTAGAAATGGAGCACAAACTGCACTGCCAATGTCTGTCTAAAAGGCACAAGTATATCTTAAATTTTGTTTAAAATTTATTCTGAAATATAGCATAGTAAAACAATAGCTAACTGTCTTACTGGAACCCCTGCCAAACTTTAAAGCTGTGTGAAGGCTATTACAGTGATTCCATAGTGTTCCATTTCAAGTTTTTCAGGTCCCTCACTACATTTTTCAAATAGCTCAGCCTCGCTTGTGTTTTACTAATTTAGTGGGGAAACACATTCAAATACACACAGATGATAACCTATTCAACTATAATCAACTGCAGTCTTATGATGGCTATTTTAAAAAAAAAAAAAAATTAAAAAACTTGATCCGTGGAAAGCAAAACTTCAGAAATATCTGAGTCTGTTTCAAAAGTTTTGTCCAAAAAGCTGTATTTGGAAGTACGAAGCAATCATGAGCTGAGAGTCTGGGATTTAACCTCACCACGTGAAATAGCAAGTTTCTTGGTAACTATTTGGAAAAAATAGATCCATGGAGTAGGAGATCATCAAGATTTTGATTTGAGACCAACCATAAAATTATGTCTCATATAGCATTCAGTGATTCTATACTACTGAAGAACAAGAATTTCTCAAGCTTGATTTCAGCATATAAAACTGGCATAATTCCTAACAACAATATATGCTGTGTCATATTAAGAGCAAAATGACAACTGGAAAAAAGTAAGAGATTTTGGTGGATTGCATAAATTAAGTTACTTACCAACAGATCAAATTCTTCAAGGTACATTATCCAAATGCACATTTTCATAAAAATACTACCGATATGATTTATGGACTTTTTTGCCATAGTGTTGACAAGCAACCATTCTCTTTCTGCTCTGTCCTGACATTGCATGATTCCCCTGCTTCACACAAACATTCACGCACACCATTTTCCCTCATTTTCAAAACCAAGGCTGTGAGAATTTAGGAAGCCGAAAGAAGTATGTGAAAGCCTGGTGCACCAATGTAAGTTCTGAAGCACAGTAGATACCAGCTTCCTTCTGGTACTGTTGTCAACCTTTGCTATAGAGGACTACAATGTACCACTAAGTTTCTGGAGACCGTTCCTAGGATCCAGGGCACTATCAACTGTGTATCTCTACTCAGAGCCACAGCATGCCAAGCAATCATCCAGCGCTCACAGTGAACACTGATCCCTAGGGCCAAAGAACATATGGAATTGTTTTGGTTGGAAGGGACTTTAATGACCATCTAGTTCTAACTCCACCACCATGGGAGGGATGCCCACAACTACACCAAGTTTCTCAGAGTGTAAACTGGTCTTGAACACATCCAGGGATGGAGTACCTGCAACTTCTCTGGGCAATCTGTTCCAGCATCTCACTGCACAGTAAAGAGTTTCTTCTTCTCTAAATCTACTCTTTCAGTTTATAATTATTCCCGTGTCCCGTCACTACGTGCTCTCGTAAAAGTTCCTCTCCAGCTCTCCTTTTAGGTACTGGAGGATGCAATATAGACTCATTCACCAGTTCTCTTCACCAGTATGAAGAACCTCTCTCAGCCTTTCATCACAGGAGAGGTTTCACATTCCTCTAATTGTCTTCATGGTCCTCCTCTGGACTCGCTGCTCTCTTCCTCTGCCGAGGACCCCAGAGCTGGATGCCGTACTGTCAGTTGGATCTCACAAGAGCAGACTAAAGCAGCAGAATCACCTCCCTCAATCTGATGCCCACACCTTTTTGATGCAATGCAGGACATGTTTGGCTTTCTGCACTGCAAGTGCACACTGATGGGTATGTCCAGCTTTTCATCCACCCCCAAGTCCTTCTCAACAAGGCTGCTCTCAATCCCTTCATCTGCCAGCCTGTGTTGATATCAGAGCTGCCCTGACTCAGGTGCCGCACCTCAGAATTATCATTGTTGGACCTCCTGATGTTCAAATGGGTCCACTTCTCAGGCTTGTCCAGGTCCCCCTGGATGGTATGCCATCCTTCACGAGTGTCAACCACACTACTCAGCTTAGTGTCACTTGCAAACTTGCTGAGGGTGCACTCGATTCCTCAGTGTCCTTGCTGAAGACATTAAATAACACTGATCCCAATATGGACCCCTGAGGGACATCACTTGTCACTGAGCCCTTGACCACTACCCTTTAGATGCAACCATCCAACCAATTCCTAATCCACGTAACAGTACACCCATCAAATCCATCACTCTCCAGAAAGAAGAATACGGTAGGAGACCACGTAACAGGCTTTACAGAAGTCCAGATGAATGACATCTGCAGCTCTTCCCTTATCCACTGATGTAGTCATCCCTCGTAGCAGGGCACTATGTTGGTCCACCCACCAGGTTCTTCACCTGACTGGCATGACTGGCCAGCTTCCTCAAGACTCTGAGATGAGTCTCATCTGGATTCCACAGACTTATGCATATTCAGGTTCCTCAGGTAGTTACAAACCTGAACTTCACTTAAAGTGGGAAGTACTTTGATGTCCTCATCTTGTGGTCCACGACAGGCACAGAAATATTCTTAGGCACAGCTACCACAGCACACATGGTAGAACGGGCTCTAGAAATTAAGGCAAGGCCTTCCTTAGCATACCACTATCCATCTGGTAATTTTGACTAAACTACTGCTATTTCAGATCTTTCAGCTATAAGGGCAAGTAGCAGTGAAGAAGCTTGTTTGTTTTTAATAAGTTCAGTTACAAACAAGCGAAACTCTTTACACCAATTATGTAAAAGATGTTAAAACAAAATAGCTAACAGGCTAAGAGAAGAGAGTTTTGGCCCTCTGAAAGAAGAAAATGGCCTCTCTCAACCTAAGGCACTTGAAGGGAGACAGCCTGCTGTTAATGAGAGGAGAGGTCTTAGACATGTGAGACAGTGCAATCCCAAGCTACCAGGCTGGGTAGAGAATGAACTGAACACAGGTTCATACAATGAGGACTGTACATTGTCTTACTAAGTATAAAAAAGTTTTCCCTCTGAGCCTCTGAACAGACTTTACAGACTACAAATTTCTAAGTATGTGCAATGAACGACACAAGCACTTCCAAGTTGAAGACTACAGTCTAGAAACAGAAAGGTTGAAATTCCTTAATGAAATACCCTATGGGGATAAAAAGAATTTTAAATGAGAAAAATCCTTCACAGTTGAGCATGATTTCTCACTGCCAAATCTTCCACAAGACTACAGAATAGCATAAGAACTAAACTCTTAGTCAAAAGGACCTTGATGAACCCTTTAGTCTTGTTAGTTTTTATTACGTATCTATTGTCTCTAGACTTAAAAAAAAATTCCCAAGTACACAGTTATTTTACACTGCTATGAGTCTGTGATTCCAAATAACTGTTCAACAAATAGGACAATTCTGTTTCTACAGACAAGGTGATTTTAGAAACAGGAGACTAAAACACAGCTGTATCACCAGTCCCACAAAACACTGCTCTAGACTACTTCAGAGAAAATACTTTCACACAGCTGCACCAGACACTTGGGGAACAAGCAACTTAAGATTCGTAGGGAAGACAACTCACGACTCTCTTTAACAAGCAGCAAGGGAGCAAAGGATGCACCTGAGTCTCAGAGATGACAGAAAAGCTTATGGCATACTTTATTTGCAAGATATAAGTAGATCAGTAATAGTGACCTCAAACAGAAGAAAGCACAGCTGTAAATAACATCACTGAAGTAGCAGAAATAAATTTGCAGGCTTAAAGAAAATACCACTCACATTCTTATTTTCCTTCCTAGTTCTACAAAAATCATGTAACGTGAACTCAAGTCACAACATCAGCATGGCAAGGGTAAAAAAGCATGCCAAGTTGGGAGAAATAATTTTAAAAGTAACACTATGACATTGTAAAAGAAGTCTTAAGTACTACATTTTGTTTAAAGAGTGACTTTAAAGAGCTTAAAAAGAGCCTAGTGATCCAGGTTGAGGAATCTGCAGGGTTTTGTTGGCTTTAAAGTGTGGAAAGAAAAAAGATGTTTTGGGTGTTGTTCCTCATGCATGCACACACACAAAACTTTCACGTCTTCCTTCCCCTCCCTCCCATACACTAAATCTAGTTGTAATCACCTGTAAGCAAGAAGAAAGTACAGCACCCTCCATACAGCCTAAATCCTTCAATATGATATACTCACACAGGGTTAGTTTTAATACATATATATATAAGTGTGCACAGCCAAGTTAATATTTAAGGCACTTGGCATAAGCATTAGAGTTTGATTTATATATCAAAATACAGGACTGTAGCCATTGTAAATACTCTTCCTGATAACTCACTAAACAGAACCATTTAAAGAGAAGTTAAATGTATGAAGGTCACAAAGGATGATAAAATTATATATTATAATTATAAATTATTCTGATGGCAGAAAAGCCTTTTGGATGAGGCAGAGGAAGATTAAAATCTTCTTTTACAGCCAAAGCAGCTGCACTGTATAATGTGTCTAACTCTTAACAGCTAAATGTTTTAATGCATTTCTGATTCTTCTGATGGTCAGAACAATTGTAATTTCTCCATTACACATGAACAGATATATCTAATTTACAAAAAAAAACCCTGTTATATGTAACAAATAATGACTTTGCTGCAACTGGAACGCAATGTATTTCACAGCACTGTGCTACCAACAAAAACCAATGATTCCATACTGTGGTATTAAAGGAAATCTTAATCTTCAGGCAGGCAAATACACACTGGAAAGAAACACCCCTCCTCTCTCTGAAAGGATGCAAGTTCACCGGTACATCCTTCCACATTAAAACACTTGGTATATTCAGTCCTTGCCCAAATAAATGATTTCAACTGAAACCTTCAATAAACAATTGAGAATAAAATATTTCGGTTTGAAGGGACCTACAAAGATAATCTGGTCCCGAAAAGAGAAGAAATCAATAAGAATAGAGGAAAAACAGCCTGTATTCAGGTTTGGAATTGCCCTGACCAAGATGCAGGACCTTGCACCTGGTCTTGTTGAACTTCATGAGGTTCAGAGGCCCATCTCTCAAGTCTATCAAGGGGAAGGTATCCCTTCCCCTCAGCGTGTTGACCGCACCATACAGCTTGGTGTTTCAAGAAAATGTGCTGAGGGTGCACTCAACCCCACAGTCCATTTCCCTGACAGAGATATTAAACAGCCCCAGTCCCAATACCAACCCATGAGGAATGCCACTCCTCCCCGCTCTTCATCTGGATGATTAAATGTTGACTGCAATTCTTTGAGTGCAACTAACTGGTCAATTCCTCATCCACCGGGTGGCCCATCCCTCAAATCCATGTCTCTCCAATTTAGAGACAAGGATGTCATGTGGGACAGTACCAAATGCTTTGCACAAATCCAGGTAGATGATGTCAGTTGCTCTTCCCTTATCTATCAAAACTATAACCCCCTTGTGCCCCACCCCTGACCATATAGGTCAGGCATGATTTGCCCTTAGTGAAGTCATATTGGTTATCATCAATGACCTCCTTATTTTCCATGTGCCTTAGCATAGTTTCCAGGAGCATTTTCTCCATGATTTTGCCGGGCACAGAGATGAGACTGACTGGCCTCTAGTTCTCCAGATCTTTCCCTTTTCCCTCTTTAAAAATGGGGGTTATGTTTCCCCTTTTCCAGTCACTGGGAACTCCACCAGACTGTCACAACTTCTCAAATATGATGAATAGTGCCTTAGCTGCTTTCTCCACCAGTTCCCTCAGGACTGCTGGATACATGTCATGAGGTCCCATGGACTTATGCACCTTTAGACTCCTTAAATGGTCTTGAACCTGATCCTCTCCTACAGCTGGTAATTACACATTCTCCCAGTTGCCTTCTGCCACTTGGGCAAAGTGGCTGAAGTACTTGCGAGTGAAGACTGTGGAAAAACACTCATTGAGTATCTCAGCCTTCTCCATGTCCCAGGCAACCAGGTCTCCCATGTCCTTCTGAGAGGAACTGGAATATAGAGTATGAAAGAGCAAACCTACGCAAGACTTGCTAGTCACTAAATGTGTTTATAGTTTCATATTTACAGTTTGCCAGACCATCGCTCTATCACAGGCTGTGACAAAAAAAATAGTTTCATCAGAGTTTCAGTTACTTCTCAGTATTATCTCAGTGTTTGTATTCCAGAAACCTTATTTTTCAGTGTTTACTTCATATAATAAAGATTGTAAAACGTATGTCTTACAATTCGTGTAAGTAGTGACTGTAAAACCAGTATCATTAGAAAAGTAGAAGTATCAGTTAAGAAAATAACTAGGAATGCAACACAGGCTGTGATTGAATTCTGAATATACCATACATAAATAAATGTGGTTTCTTATTTTCTCCATCAAATTTCTTATTAAAATATTTGCATTTGAGCTGAAAACAAAAGAGCTTGATTTCATGTGAGTTTAAATCAAAATTTTATCTGCTGTTTAGCAGATCTGATTTCAAAATCAACTTCAGTACCAATTAGCCCCACACAAGTGATCAGGTCAGTACGGCAATTACAAAACATTCAAGTATGGAATTTTATCTTCAGGTTTTTATTTTACTTCCATTATCCTGTTCCGTCAGAATTTTAATAGCCTTTTAAGTTACATTTCAT
>VZRE01013003.1:0-53998 GCA_013396775.1 Cephalopterus ornatus
CCTGCTGGTTTACTTTTAAACCAACACATAAGGCAACCTGTGTTGAGCATAAATTCATGGCATGATACCTCATTAAAATACCATTAAAATATAAGGCATCTGTAGTACATTTTTGTCAACAGAATAAGCAATAAAAAGTGTGTAACATACAGTTCAGCAGTTGTGAAGTGGTAAGGAACAGCATGTTATAAACTACTAAATTGAGAGACTAGTAAAAAGTGCCTTGGCATCAGTAACTTTCAACCACTGAACAAGGTGGTTGAAATCATCAACATTTTATTAGACAAAATAAATTAATACATAAAAATCTACAGACACGGTAGATGTTAACTTTAGCTTTAATAACTTTTAAAGCATAAGAACTGTTTAAAGATCAATGTAAATGTAGAAAATCTCCAACATTGTGATCATATCTACCATTAAAATTATCTTTTATAATGAGTTGTCACTGCTAACAATGTCTTCTTTTCCCCTTAAAAAATAAAATAACACTCTTTTTTTGTTGTTTTCTATTTCTTCCTTGGATTTAGTATAGCTTTAGCCTTCAGACTTTTTTTCTTCAGAGGTTGATATGCAATCATGGAAAGATTCTGTGGATAAATTAATAACATGAAGCGAGTGTACTTAAACAGAAACAAAGCATACTTAAACAGAAACAAATCTTAAGATTTCAGACTGTAAGGACTACTTTAAGAATCAGAAGACAATGAAGATCCTACAGTTTGTCCTCAAGTCAACTAAGGTGTTTTATTGTCTACTCATACATTTAGAATCAGTGAATAGAATATTTGCCCAGATAACCCTATTTTATTCAATGTAGTTCCACAAGGGAGAAGAGAAGAATTTAAAAGTAGTGGAGTTCAACGGCTGGTCTATAACTTGAATTATGATCCTGTAATAATATTGTTGGGTTTGTATTCTTTTTTTTAATCGACTAGGATTTAGGTCTTGAAAAAATACTTAATTAGCGTATCACTACTGTAGTCTGGTTTATTTCTGTGTTTTTCTTTCTTGACTATGTTGATTTCTCAGGTGTGCTGCTGTGCAGAAGTAGAATCCATCTCTGTAAACTCTCCATTATGCAGTGGCCATAAAGAAAACTGCATTTTTCAAACCCAGAGATTGCTAATAGTTGCAAAATATTTGTGCTTCTGTAGACACAAGAGCTCATACTCCTCTCATGAATATTATCTAATGTCATCTTTGATTGAAGTTGTGCTCCCTCTCCCCTCCACAGATGTTCCTGCAAGGCTCAAACAGGAAGGGGAGCTTGAAACATTTTACAGTAGTTTGGAGTAGGTTCTTTAAGGCTGTTGGAGACTGTAATGCTTTCTAAATGCTTATTATCTTAAACCCTCTACATTTTTCATCCTTAAAGCAAACCAAAAAAAGGCCTGAAAATCACAGTTACAGAGAGAGTAAGTTATCAATGTTAGATTTTTCGCTTGCTGTTTAGATATTCTTCACACAGTGACATAATATTTGAGCAGAAATCCATGGTGTGTTATTCAAGAGCTCAAGCTGCGTTGCTTGAAAGGATTTCTATGCAGCCTTAGCTGTTTACAGCACTGAAATCACCTGTCCAAATCCTATTGCTTGCACGTAGCATGGAGAGACTTGACTGGGAGTCACCATGAACAGTGTAGAGCTGCAGCTCTAAGACACCTTGGAAAGGGACCTTGGTGAACAGCGAGATGAAAGGGGATAGAAAACAAGTGATTAAGTGTGCAAGTTGCAGCGCAAAAGCCTTGGTAGGTCCATACATTCAGAGAGTAAAACTGATGATTAAGAGGAGATTTTCCACAGGCACTGTGTGGGCAGTTTCGTAAGTCCTGCAACTAGCCTTAAATACCACAGGAGCACAACAGCTAAATGCTGCCTGCTTGCAGTGGGTAACAGCAGGCATTTCTTTAATTATATTCTTTAGTATATCCATTGTAATGTATTGGGTTTATATGGCAAGGTTTTAGTGTGGATTATATCAACCTTAAATTATTAATCAGTGCAGAACATGAATGTAAATAATTTTGAGCCAACCACTTGCTATCTATATTTCAATACAATTTCCTTTCTTTTAATCTTTCCAAGCACTAGAAATCTCAGTTAGGTACCCTAAAGTCTAGATTAAGGCTGTCGCCTGTTCAAAACATGATCAAATCATTTATTACTTTACGGGAAAATAGTAAAAGTAGATGTACTTTCTATTACATATCAAAACATATTTCCTGTTGCACAGCAAAATGAAATCTGAGAATTAAATTGTTACTCTCTTACAAACAAAATATCCAGTTTCTGTTATTGAAGAGAAAGGATAACATTGAATATTTTTCGTCTTGCTGTCGTCAGGATAGCACATATGAAAGGTCAACATTGAAATCACTTTCCAATAAAAAGAAGACTAAATAGTCAGTAAAAATGGAAATCAATGAAGGCCAAAGCGCTTTATCCAACCCACTGCTTTCTCAGAGTACATAACACCACAGCATCTACACAAAGTTTTAAAATCTTCACAGAGTTCAGAAGAGAGTTCTAGTTTATTTGTTTAACTAGGAACACAAGCCCAGGAGGTGCCATCCTAAACCAGCAACCCCAGTCATCTGTGATCCCTGACTGCAGGTGGGCAGGGTAACCACTTCACACACCTTGGCCCAGGGAGTGAGTCTGTCCCTACCTGTAGTAAAGAAAAGCTCTATCATAAAAAGGCAGAAACCAAAGCCAAAATGTGCCTTGGAAATAAAATAGGGAAGACTGAAGACCATCTGTTTCACAGCTAGGTCCTCATATGACTCTAGAAAATGTATGACTGCAAAAAAAAAAAAAAGTACAGATTCAAATAAACAAACAAACAAATAATAAGTAAATCCTTGTAGACACAAAGCCAGAGAATGGATAAGCAACTGTCAACAGCTATCTGGAAGTGTGATAGTGTTCAACAATATTTAACTAATTCTTGTCTAATTTTTCAGTGAAGGATAAGAATAAATCTGAGAAGTTGAGGAAAAAAGTCCTTTCACCAGCTGCCTAGTTTAAGAAGCAGTGACACTTCTAAATAGTGGTCAGAGACACAGCATTAGTATTCAAAGGCAGTCTCACATAAGGTTACTTCTCAGTAATCTTTATATTTGGAAATGTTTTTATGTTTTATACAAGAGATTGCACAACTGCTTAAAGGGTAGTGTCAGATTTCTAAAAGCAGACATCAGCTACTAAGCTCAAACTATTAAATAAGAGATATTACTTTCAAGAGATTGTTTCCTGCTTCATGTTGAAATGAATTGATCTCAGTCTGGTTTCTAGTGGCCCAATTTTCCACAGCAGAAAATGAATAAAAAATAAAAGAGAATACTATAGCAGTTTGCATTTGTTAACAATTTGGTTACTTTCTCAGTACCAAAAGAAAATAAGACAGAATGGGACTAAAGAACAACTTGCTTTCATCCTTCAGAGGGTCTCATCATCAGGGCAAATCATGGCAGTAGGTCACACGTGAGAATTTAATTTCCTTTCATTACTTATCAGATTTTAAAAAACCCAAAAGGTCCACATGTTCCAATCCAGCTGTTTTCACAGTGAGTGAAATTTACTTTAAAAACATACAGTAAAAAGAAGAATATATGAGCAATTTAGAGCTCCATAAAAATGGCACAGTGAGAAGTCTCATAAAATTACCAAGGACAGTGGCAATGCTAATTTATTTGTGTCACAGAACTGCACAAGTTATTTTATATCCTTAAGCTCCTAGTATAACTTAAAGTTTTTGCTTAAAGAATTCTTGAATGAGACAATCAAGCAGCTTCGTGTGTTTGCCAACAAAGAGATTTACACTGCTATAGTAAAACCTTAAGTAACAAAGATATACATTATTCTGTCATGCCAAACATGTAAGAGAGGCGGAGAGGAGAGAAGGCACTTTCACATGAGTCTTAAGAGAAAGTTAATGAACTGCCAAGTTTAAATGATGTTGTCTGCATGGATACTACATCAAACTAAACCCAAAACAATTTGTTGACTTGTGCGAGAACATCTGAAAAAATCATCTGTTACAGAGCCCAGAGTGGGACAAAAAAAGAGAATGAACCTTCATTTACACATACAATATGCTCACACACACGCACACATATATATATATATAGCCACATATTTATACAGTGTGAATATAAGAAAAGTCTTCCTTAATATCCTAGGCATCTTCTTCTTGGTCCTGTCTTGTCATGCATTAATGATCTGTGTTGATTCAGTGCAAAAGTGTTGCAGTGCCTGAACTGACATTTTTTGTCTCCACAAAGAAATGAGAGAGAAGTGTTGCTCATTGTTCTAATATCAGCTTGCAAGATTTATGAATAATCGATTTCCTTTCATTGGACCTGGGAAACCTTAATAATAGTGTTGGTACATACAAGGAACACATGGAATCTGGAGGAATGCCTCATGCATGTTTAATTTTTACCAGTCCACTGGAGTATCTTGCAACTCTTTTCTGTTACTGTTCATAAAAATCAGCTTTTCCTTTGCAATGAAAGATCATTGAAACATATTCTAATAGATACAATAATGGACAACTTGGTTTCAACCCAAAGGCTATTTTAACTGAAAAGAGTCATATAAGGCTATCTTTTAGGTCTAATCAGGCTAAACTTGCACAGATACACAGATACTTAATACCAAAACTCCTTTTGGAAATGACAGGCTCTGAATCTCTTTGCTCTTACAGCATTTTCTGGCAGGCTGAACTTATAAATCTAAAAAAGATGTGAAGCAAAATGGATGCTCCAAATTCTAAATCAACCAACAGTATTATTTTTACATTGGAAAGAAGTCTTTAAAGTAATCTCAGCAAGTTATTTTAATATTGTAATATTATCAATTATTTAGTATTTTATCTACAATTATGTAAATTGTAATATCAGCTATTTATCTCATTGATTTTTTATGAGATTAAGTTTATGAATTGTTATGAAACCAGGAAACATTTCTCAATAGAAATCATATAATGCAGGAAGGGAGAAGACAGGCAGTATGTTAGTTCAATAGATTGCTTAAACACCTAAGCATGTCTGAGCTGAGAAATATTGATCATATTTCAATAATAATATATTGAGGAATCCTTGTGTAATCCTGGATGAACCTGAAACTCCATTTTAACCTGAATAACCTGAATTCTTATAAGCACTTGAGATAATCAAAAAAGTAACGTGATGAAGCATCCCATACGTATTATTGGGATTAGAAGACAGGTAGGAGTGCGTAGAGGTCTCCAGGAATGTCTCTGAAGATTTATTTGCATACAGTGACATCACAACTATATTAAAGGGTGATAGAATGGGATAACAGAGCCTAAATACTAGTCCTATCTCAAAGGTAACGCTGTTAGGCATCTGCTATCATTGAGCTGTATCCTGTTGAGAAAAATGTGCTAGAGAAAACTTAGATAAGATTTGGGAGAGATTTGGTTCAGATATTTTGCACACTACTTAGAGTTTGTTTTGGGATAGTCTTTCTAACTTGTCATCAGGAACTTATATTTTTCTTAATTTTGTTTCCATTTTGAACTGTCCTCATATTTAACTATTGATGTAGATATTTTTGAGAGTACATAATTTCCTTTTTCTTCTTTCTATAAGCAAATACGTGTCAGGCCATGCTGAAAAAAAATCTTGGTACCCAAATATTGATAGGATATATTCTTTGGCCTCCCTAAATTCATAAAAGAATGACAAATAACATTTTCAAGAAAACAACCTAATTTTGATTAAAAAAGTAAGTGATATTGGCAACACTCTTTGGCATTTTTTCTTTCCTGGTTTGTTGTTTAAAAAACATTAATAAAGTTAAAAAACAAATGGATGCAGTTAGGTAAATCAGAAGCAGAACGCTAAATACTAGCAATGCAATTATATCTGCCCTGATGCTTCACCAGTGGACAAAGAGAAAAAACTTGCAGAAATATCAGATTTTCATTTCAGTTTAAGCAGCAGTGCTCTGAATAATGCCAGACTCGGACAGGAACTGATTATAAGGAGTTATAAGGAGCTAGGGGGAAATGCTGAAAATTTATAAATTATGGCAATAAAGATCTTTGACACCTATTTTCTTAGATTACATGTATGATAAACTAGAGTTTGTACATTAGCAGAGCTTCACAATATTTTTTGTTAAAGAAGTAATTCATATCCTTTTATTTACCTCTCTTTATCTGGAGAACAAAATGGTCACCCAGCATGAATTTCTCTGAAAGATGCTTTTGGGTTTTTTCCCCTCTCTCTCCTGATGTATATGGGCAAGCAGCAAAGATCCTGAGGTCTGCTGGCAGGTTTTCATATATGCATATATGCAAATATGCATATAAGTGCATATTTCATTTGCTGAGTAGGACACACTTTGTAAGAGCCGCCAGCTTCTAGAGGCTAACAGCCAAAAGGATGTAAAGTGAATGGAGCTGTTACTGATATTAGAGGCTTTTTCCAAGGGAGGCAGAGTTGGTAAAAGTGGATTTTTAACCTGTGGAGCAATGTAATAACTGACAGGTAGGCCCTGGCAGTAAGGCACTCTGAGTTATCACAACTTCTGAATGGGGCTACATTGTCAAATGATTACAATTTGAGCTTTGAGTTTGAGTGTCTGACTGTCAAAAAATAATCTGCACTTTGTCCCTTTTGCTTGAAAATAACTTTCATCTATTAATTCTATTGAAGAGTTTGATTTTGGGTTCAGCATCTAATGACAAGATTTGAGTGGATAACAAAGGGAATAGCTACTCTTCTGTGGGAATGCAAGTAACTATTTGTCCAAAGGTAACTGTGCAGTTTTTTCTGCTTTTTCTGTTCTTATGATTTGAATTTTTTTTTTCTCAAAAAATATACTGCAATTGTTACTTCTTTTTTAATATATAACATAATATGGTAGCAATTCAGCCATGGGAATAAACAGGAATTTCTGGCTTTTATGATGTTTATTTTGGTTTGCAGGAAAATAATCTCAGCCATAATCATGTTTTCCTCTGCTAAGTACATTGCCCGTTAGATGTGGAGGATGCCTAGTACTTGAGAAGGTAAAAGTATCTAATAATAGAAGGAAGGGTTGAGGCTGACTGCCAAAAAAGGTGGAATATCTGGCAGCTGTGATGGATACCCTAGTAACAAAGATGAAGAAGTCTTAGCAGGAGTGCACAGATAGAGAATAAAACATAGGTTAAAAGAGGAAATGACAAAAGGAAGAAAATGGATCTGTAGAAGCAAAAAGGAATTGTTTAAATGAGTAAGTGAAAAAAAGTATTTGCCACAAATGAAAGGAGAGGAGACAAAATTTATCTTAGGAAATGTCCAAGATTATTTTAGTATTGTTTTTCCCTGGAAAAAACAATGAAGACAGAAATTACAGAATTTCAATTAACAACTGAACAAAATCCATTAATGAGAAATAAAATTAGTCTAGTTCACAAATCACAGACTGTGTCTGACAGACACAATGTTCTTTTGAGAGTCTTAATAGGACAGAAGATGTGCACCTATTATATTCAATTTAGCAAGATACTGCATCTAACTTCTCCATGACTCACAAAACCCCGTATTCTACTGTTTTCATTGAAGCAAATATTAAAAAATCCCCAAACCAATAAGTTGCTGGTTAACTATTAAAAGGTTGCATTTCCAAGCAGTGTCTGGATTAAAGAATTATCCTTAAGAAAAAATTTCCATACATGAGAATCTTTCATGTGTTTGCAAACTGGGAATGCTTTCAAACTAACAAAGAATGAGAATCACACTCTTGAACATTATGGGAAAACAAAACTAACTACTTCAATTAAAAAAACCCCAACAAAACAGTGATTTGTGCAATACAATGATATTTAGCAATACCCAACATAATACAAAAGAAGTGATAAAGTTGTGTTATATGAGCATTTTGCCCCAAGCTACATCCCCTCAGGAGGATGCTTTCATATACAGTACTAACTGAAAGCAGACAAGGAAGCTCAGCCTCTGTCCTCCCACTGCTTTCTCACTGTCCTATGCATCACACACATTTGTATCACTTCATTCTGCCTTGGCCATATGATGGCTCCTCCCTGAATATGAGGTTGGAGTCCACCACTGAGACATCTTTACACGCTTTACTATCAAAATCGTTCACTTTCTTGCGTAGATTTATTTAACATTAGTTTGTTCTCTCTGGCTTTCTGTTGCTTTTGGCAGCCTAAACTATACATCTTCAGAAAGATGCTAAAAAAAATGTATAGAAGTCTATTAGGCAATTGGAAGAATTCCCTCATGTTAGTATCTGAAACCCTCGCAAACCTTTAATTTTCTTTCTATCCAGAGTAGCAGAATCAAATTATTTTCTCCGTTTTCTAGAGGACCATAAATGTGGTGACTTAACCAAGACCACAGGAAAAATCTGTGGTGTAGGAAGGCATTGAAATCAAGACCCAGGAACCTTAGGTCACTGACTATACTAATGTATGCAATTCCATGGGCAGATAAAAAAATTTGCAAAACAAATAAATTTATGAGTAGATAAATGTGAGCTGACTTTGTATACAAATTTGCAATAACTGAGTCCCTGGGTCGTTTTACAAAATGCTTGCTTAGTCCAGACAGATGGATGTTTACACTATACAGTTACCATAGTGCCTGGTGTGGTGTAGTGCTAAATCCTACTGAAAAGACAGAATGTTTACTAAAGCTCAGCTATGCGGCAGCACCACTTCCAGTTAGCTCAAAATTTAAGTAGGATGTGCTTCTGCTTACCTGCAAAAGCCTGCCTAAACATACATATAAAGGTAAATGATAGTCTTCTATCGTTTACCTTCTCCTGGGAGAGGCAGCTCCCAGGAGTTGTTTGAAACCTTTCCACAAGAGCTTTTTTCAGCTCCTGAAAAGATCAGCAACATGGCCTGTAAACTCCAAAGTGAACAAAGATGCCGAAAAACCCACAGACAGCATTTACCAGGTCTAAACATAACTATTTCATTACTGCAGAAGTAAAATGATTGTCGTATTTATCAAGTGGAAAATGGGTGACTTGGAGCCCAGAAACACTTGAATGTGCAGTCTGAAGGCATAACTAAAACATGGGTATCTTCGTTTTGAGTATTGCACTTGAGCAAGTGTATTGCAGCCCTGACACTGAGCTTTGTAATAGAACAGTTGCCAAACACAAACTAAAATTTCAAGATATCTTCCATAGATTTTTCATGAGGTATCTTCTCAAAATCCAATGTTGGGGAACATTTTGTCTTTTAGATAAATGCTAAGAGTCTCACAAGTTAATGGGTCAAGGTTTAAGAATTATGCCGAAGTGTGAGGGAACTCACAGCAAAATGTAAAGAGCTAACAGAACTGTAACAGATAGATGTTCCAAAGTCCTTGTAGGTTGTATAGTGCTAGGTGCCATATTTCATTGGATCAGCCTAGAAAATTGGACCATTCCTAGAAAAATTGGCAAGATTTTAAACTCAGTGTTTTTCCATCAAGTCTGATACAGAGTAACAAAAGGCTAAATTTGGAATATACAATTTTACTCTTAATAAAATCAAATTATGATTATATACATTAATAATATACATCAACCTCAATGAAACCGAAAGAGAAAAATTTATTAGGACTTTTGCCATGGGAAGATATCATCAGGAAATTGTAATGGGCTGTAAGAAAATACACTGATTATATGTCTGATTTTCATACCCACTAGAGTTGCAGATTTTACTTGATCGGCTCACCTTTAGGAAGTATCTCAGTTCTTCTCTTAGAAAAGCAGTTTTAAAAATCTGAAGCAGAATGGTTGTTTACAATGGTAACTGTGTTTCTGCATTTCATAAGTTGGCTGCACAAATTTATATTTGTGTGTACTGATTATTTTGTTTCAACAAATTTTCTTCTATTTCAAAATCTTCATGAGAACATTTAGGAAAAGGAAAAACACAGAGATTCTTCCACAATTCATCCACTTCAAGCTGTCTTCAATAAACAAGCAGAGAAACTTAGGCAGACCTATTGCAGCTGAAAACAGAATCTTCCTCAATAGTTAACTGGAGCAGTCTTCAGAACCCTCATTGCTCAGAGTATTCCTTTTTCTGGAAACACAACAAATATTTTCCAGCAATGGCAGAGCCTTTCGTCTTGCTAAAGACATCACTGTAGGAATTACTAGACTGTAGACCAGAATCCCATTCACTCCCTGGCACCCTTATCAGTTTTCTTTGTTAAGGAGTAGTGGAATGCCGCAGTGTTCTGGAAACCAGGGATTCCTAATTCCTGTTCCAGGAGAGCTGAATCTGGTGTATTTGCAGACCTGGAGGTTTTGCCCCTGCCAGCCTGATGTGTGCTGTTCCACTGCCCTTGGCAAGTCCAGCCAGCAGCAATGCTTGAAGATAATCTCCAAAAGCTAGGTACACACAATTCACAAAATACACAGAGGATGTTAACGCAGCCAGCCACACAGATCACCATGAGTGCCTTTACAAATACTGCATAAAACCCCACAGCACTCCCCAAAACACAAACAGACCAGACTTATTGCTCCTCTCTGGACAGAGGCCAACGTGCACACACACTTGCTCTCTGATTGAGATACCCACAGAATCACAGGACCCTTAAATATGTGCTCAGGCTCTAGGTCCATCAGATCTCATGGGTCCTGGCACCCTCCCATAGTCCCTGGCTCTCACCTTTGGTCTTTCCAAACATGAGTCTCACTAGTTAGTCCAGCCTAAAGTTCAGCTGAAAGCCTGGGCTTCCTTGAGGACTTGTGCAGCCCAAGCATAATCAGATATAAACCGTGCTCTGAGATTCCTCCACCTATCTCTGAAATAAAAATGGGCATTTCCCCTTACCAGTAGTTAAAGGGATAGACTCAGAATAAAAGGAAAATTGTCAGGATTAAGTTTGTATGTGCTCTGCTATGAACTATAACTTTTTACAAAGAAGCAAGGAACGACTATGTTACCAGCTGAATAGTTTTATGCTTATACTTGTCTCTATCTGTTTTTGTAGTCATATACCTTTATCTTAGTATAGTCTGGGCTGAAACTGCATAGTTAGGCTTGTGGTAAGAACTGTGCCTCTTTGGAATTATATAGGCTCAGAGAAAAGAATTGTTTATCTCCTTGCAATGCAAGATTATTTTTTTTCCTATGGGAGATATACCACAGTTGCCCAAGGTCTCATTATCTGTCTTTTTCTTGCTGCCTACTATCCTCACATTTCATATCAGACTGCTTTTCTTTTCCTTCTCTGTATTTTTGCCTGGTGAGACCAAGCTCTGAGATGGTGCTCATTGTTTGGACAAGAGTGTGAAAGCTTCTGGCAAATAAGATTAGAGGGGCTCTGTGGGAGACAAGTATGTGCTTGAACAACCTGTATTATTTAGATGTCTCATTTTTAGATATGTTCTGTCTCATCAGTTCTGTAACAGAAGAGTGTACAGATGTATCAGCTCTTGAAAAATGAAAAGTATCAAAGGAAGTCTATGAATTTTCTTGCAGTATGCACTGCATATAAGAAAAACAATACTTATGAGAAAATTATTATCAATATACTGAAGCTGCATAATTATCCTCAATGTATAGGAGAAATAATAGCATAAACGGACAATAAAAAACACTTTCATTATAATGGCTTTATGACAATGGGTTATCAAAATACAGGACCAAAATATTTTTCTATTTTTTTTTTTTTTGTCCCTCTTCAGGGACTTAGCCAAGGCACTCAAGTTAGAATCCAGCTTCTCCAGTCTGAATAAGTAAGAAAGACTACAGAAACCTGTGAAAGGTGACTCATATTCAAGATCAGCACCTAAAAATGGGTATAAATTCGATTGCATCTATGTTTTTTCAGCTTGCTCTTTAAGTTACTAAGAAACGTTGTTTAACCATGCAAAACACATAAGAGTAGAGATATCAGCCATTACCCTGGTCAGATTTGCCAAGCTGTTATGTTCTGTTAAAATATAACAGAATAGAGGTTTCCTTTACATGATCTCCCTTTATATGATTGCACACTAGTTTTCGCTTTGCTTTTTCTTTTCCTTCATTGGATGTGCAGAGTAGATCTTCTGTGTTAAAAAGTCAGCATTTGGGGTGAAGAAAGCTGTTGATTGCAGGATTCTTTCTTGTTGCTGAATTTAGAGCATACTGAGTGACTAATGTGATTGCAAGCAGAGAGAAAAGGTCTCATTAGTCAAAGCAAACAAATGATTCTATGGAAAATTCCTGTGTCAAGTCAGTTAATCTGTCTCTTCACAGATGGTCACTATTATGTATTTCTTATTTTCTGAATGTTCAGCTTGATGATCTGATAGCTTTGATGGACTTGCTACTCAGTCACAGTAATAAATGGCAGTGAGTGGGAGCTAAGTTTTGGGCACAAGAAGTGCCATTCAGTGATAAGCATTCTGCAAATAACAGGTACTAGAAACATCACATTAGGTACCTGGTCTTCCAGAACATTTTCCACTTATCTTACCTGTTCTTGTCTTCCAGTGGTAAAATGGAACTGCTTTGACTGAATAGTTAGGGTAATACATTAAAAGACATTTACATTCTTAAATCCAGTAGTGATGTATGCTGAAGAAAAATCCAGAGGCAAACTTTGATTAAGGAACCACAGAATAAGGGATGGAAACATGCTGATTATAGAGGGAGGAAAATAAAGACATGCTGCTCTAATTATAACATATGATCTTTTTATTGCAACTTTTTTCACAGTGCACAAGCATCCCTATAAAGGCATTACCTAGCTTTGATTTTTGTAGCTCAGTGGTTCTAAAATCTAAGTGTGAGGAGCTGACTTCAGCATACAACTCATTTTGGAGTTCTAAGAGAGGCAATTCAATTTTCTAAAACTTACTTTTCATAAAATGCTACTTAGATTTCTACATATTTTGGTGTGAGAAGCCAGCATATCTTACTAGTTTCTGACTAATGGCTGTTTCTTTAAAATCAAGACTTATCTTAAAGAGCCTCAACATGAATTTTGCATCTTAACTTCAAGATCCTGTTATATGAGATCTTGACAACTGTACATTGTTTTAGTTTAAGCCCAACTGGAAATAAAGCACCACACAGTTGCTTGCTCAACCCCTTTCTTATCCCCCAAACCAGTGGAATGGGGAGGAGAATCAAAATAAATCTTGTAGGTTGAGATAAGAACAGTTTAAAAACCAAAAACAAAGTATTAATTGTAAAGGATATTAATAATTATAAAAATAAGGGAAAACCCAAATTATGCACAATACAATTGCTCACTACCCACTGACCAATGCCAGATCTGCTTTCCCAAACGTAGATTGGCCCCCCTTCTGTGTAACTCCCCCAAGTTTATATACTGGGCATAGCGTTCGATGGAATACCCCTTTGGTCAGTTCTGGTCATCTATCCTGGCTATGCTGCCCCCCAGTTTCTTTTGTGTACCCCCTCACTGGCAGAGCAAAAGACAAGAAAAAAGTCCTTGATTTAGGATAAACATGACTTAGCAAAAAAACAAAGCATCAGTGTGTTATCAACACCATTTCATTCTGAATCCAAAACACAGCACTGTACCAGATACTGAGAAGAAATTAACTCTACCCTAGCTGAAACAAGGACATACATAAAGATTCAAATCTCAAAATGCAGGCATACATACAAGCTACTAAAAATGTACAAACATTAGTTAAATTTTAAAAATGCATTTGAATGGTGACACCCAGACAAAGCATTCTCACATTTTCTTTCAAAATGCCACATCTATGTTTTCATCTCAATTTTGCAATAACTTTCTGCAAATATTTGAGCACTAATTACATCTTGAACTCAAGGTACGAATTTCATTAATCTGGGTAACATGGATTTCCCTCTCTCCATACCTGTGTTCTGAAGTCACTCAAAGTCTTTAACAGAAGTAGAAGAATAAGAAATTGGCTGGATGACCACATTGAGGAGTTTCAATCAGTGGTTCAGTGTCCAAACAGAGATCAGTAAGAAGTGGTGTCCCTCAGGGAGCAGTACTGGGATCGATGTTCATCCGTGTTTTTATTATTGACATTGAGAGTGGGACTGAGTGCACCCTCAGGGAGTTTGCAGATGGCACAAAGCTGAGTGGTGCAGTTGGTACACATGAAGGATGGGATATCATCCAAAAAGACCTTGAAAGGCTGGAGAAGTGGTCCCATGTATATCTCGTGGAGTCCAATAAGACCAGGTGCAAAGATCTACACCCTGATGGGGCAATCCCCAATATCAATACAGGCTGGGAGGTGCATGGACTGAGGGCAGCCCTACAGAGAATGACTCTGGGATACTGGTAGATGAAAACTTGGACATGAGACAGCAATGTATACTCACAGCCCAGAAATCCAATCGTATCCTGGGCTGCATCAAAAGCAGTATGGCCAGCACATCCAGGGAAGCTATTCTGCCCCTCTCCTCAGCTCTTGTGAGACCCCACCTGGAGTACTGTGTCCAGGTCTGAGTCCTCAGAAGAGAAAAGATGTGGATCTGTTAAAAAGGGATCAAGAGGACCCATGGAACAGCACTCCTATGAAGACAGGCTGAGAGAGCTGGAGTTGTTTAGTCCAGAAAAGAGAAGACTCCAGGGAGACTTTATTGAGGCCTTTGAATTCTTAAAGATGACTTATAAGGAAGATGGCATAGTCTTTTTAGCAAGATCTCCAGTGATAGGACAAGGATCTTAATCTGAAAGAGGATAGGTTTAGATTGGATAAAAGGAAAAAACATTTTGTGATGAGGGTGGTGAGTCATTGGGCCAGGTTGCCCAGAGAAGCTGTGGATGCTTCCTCCATGGAAGTGTTCAAGGCCAGGTTGGATGTGGCCTTCAAACAATCTGATCTGAAGGTCCCTTTCAATCCAAATCATTCTATGATTCTGTGATTCTATTTTTTCTGATTTTATGAAATAGACTTAGTGTGACATTTTAAATAGTAGGACATCTAGGACACAAGAAAGGACACTGAGTTTAAGAGTGGTGCCAATTATTGTGATGTTGAAACATAGAGTAGCAATTATACTGTGAAGTGTCTTAGCAAAATGTATAAAATACAAGCTAGGTCTCTCCTGACAGAATAAGAGGGAAAAAATAAAAGAAGGAATGCAACATTTAACCATAACCATTGCCACTGTTTATTCACAGAATCTTCCTAATAAGTGCTTTTATGACTCCCAGGTTTACTTACACAAAGTTTTTATAACAGGTTTATAATTATGAGAATTATCCTCCCTGGTGTGGTTTCCCATTAGGCATTTTAGGTCCTGAAAATTATGCATATGTCTATTTTCACTTGAGGGCTGTCATCACCACATATTTTTTACAGAACTGGTCAGCAGGAGTTACCTACACCCATTAAACATTCTTCATTCTGGGTCTGCTGCCAACAAAGATCATTAACTGAACAATATATTTAATCTCATAAACATTTTCTATGCTCACAATTTGCTAATGTTAAATTGCTAAAGACTGTAAAATTGCCATAATTTCTCCTGGGTTAAGCAAGTCCTGTCGTATTATCTCTAATTCTGAAAGACTGTACAGATGACCGATAAAAGTCTGAGACTATAAACCGGAACCTTTGAATTTCCCTTGACAGATAAATGCCCTAATTGTTGGTCTAGTCAATCTTGCACATGCTCTTGATCTCTGACACATTCAATGTTTTGTGCTGTCTCGGAGAGCGGAATGACTTCAAAGGAAAGATGTAGAATTAACAGCATCCTTTCACTCTGAATGGACTCCAGCTTGTGATTTTCAGTACTACCACATGAAAGGAAAGCTAAGATCTGGGTAAAGAAAGAAATTGTACATGTTTTTTCCTCTATTCAAATGTAGTACTTTAGACTTAGAGGTGTAGAAGGTTCCTAGACTTCATCTGTCTCCATTTTTCAAAGAAAGCTCTTGGGAAATTCCAGGCTACAAACCCTGAGTGTAAAGGATGCTTTGTGTGGATCAATAACACATTGAGATGCAAGGGAAGGGCATTTATCCCACAGCATTTTCATTTTGTTACCTTAACAGGCTTTGCCTAACTGGGATAAATTTTTATGACAGCAACTGGAGATGGCTAGGAATCAAAGCTAAGGATTGGCCCTAAAAGTTAGACATTATGGAGCACTGACAGAATTTTATTTGTTTTTAACTTGGGGTTGGCTCTGTCGTAATTGGGAGACATTCACTTAAATGTGATTATATGAGCGTGCCAGGTTTGTGTTTCACTTGTGATTTACGGATGAGATTTTCAAAGGTGTCAGATTTGGTTTGGTGACTAGCCAAAAGCATGCAGTTTAGGGGCCTAGGTTGCTTCAAAAACATCACATCTTACCTCAATACAGTTTACTCTGTGGAAAGTTTGGTCATATTCCTGTCAAGATGATGTTTGCTATTAACTTCAGTTAAGCTTGTTCTTCCATCTGGACAATTATTCCTCTAAGATAATCAACCATGACAACTGAGCAGTTGGAGTATTTGGAGTGAGCTTTGGAGTATTCTCCTAATTATATTTCACGTTTATTTTGCAATAAACATGGTTCTGACTGATATTTTAAAGAAGAATGCAATCAGACTTTGAAGCTGCTAAAATTTCTTCTGTTTCAGTACACCTAACAAATGTAGACCTTGTCTTATGAAGGCAAAAGTTCTACAGAGAACATGGTGCATATGATGGGAAGACATATTTAAGGAGCTATATGCACACAGGGGAAGCTATTTAGATTTAGAAAAATTGAGAAAGTGTAAAGAGCCGAGATATTTTTAATAAATGATGATTTTAAGTGTTTTAAGTAGGTGGTCAGGTAGTCTTATGACCTTAAAACCAGGATTAAAATAGGATACAATTTACAAGCATAGCTGACAGCTAGAGATGTTAGCAGCTCTAAACCCTAGTTTTTAGTTTAGCTCCTGTTTATAATACAGTCAAAATTTGCAGTTCAAAACAAAAATTTGCATGATATTTTACTGAGTCATTCTAACAAATATTGGATTAATTATTTAAAATTAAAAAATAATAATTTTATTATTATGTTTCCAATACAAATTGGAAAAAACCTCTCAACAAAAACTACCTTACACATAAATCTGAGCAGAGATTTATAATCACATCAAATTTTATTAGCCAAACTATCTCTTTCCAGTCTCAAGAATCTTACCTCTTTCTCAATATATTTTTCCCAGATTGTCTAACTAAATAGTATTTTGACGAGGTAAAGCAATGCATTCTGTCACTCAAAATTTTTCTGTTATGTATTCCTAACTCTTTCACAGTTTGTTTGAGCTTTTCAATGGTTGACTTATGTAATGACTACAACAAAAGAAAATATTGTGACTTTTAAGTGAGAACCATCCTCAAAGAAATGTTTGTTCTAGGTCAGTTTCATCCAGGTCACTGTAAAAGGCTGTATTTCAACATGACAAATTTATAATTGCCTTTCGATCCCACTCCTTTATTCCAAGAACAAAACCAAAACTTGTCTAACAAGATTTTTCCTTCCTTGAACAACACGCCCACACTTTGAAAATTAATCCACATCGTGCTTGTAGTGAGCAGTGAAGTATGAAACATGCACATCTAAGGGAGTTATTCTGAAGCTGCATGTGGAGATCCTTTCCGCTTGGAATAATATAGACACCTTGGTCAGGAGAAAGCTTATTCTGGCTGGAGTCCCTTCCCTCTGCAGCGTGTAGACATGTCTGAGGACCCCTATTCAGGACATTTTACTAGAGTAGAACAAACTTTTGTCTTACATGCATATATGTACCTTGGTACATTTTTTAACTTTCTTTTTAGATTGATCTTAGCTGTCTTGGATTTTTTTGACCTTTTAACTTAATTAATAACAGGTAAAATATTTTTTCTTCTGTAGAAAGTGCAAAAATTGCAGTGATTGATCAAGTTCTTTGACCAAGGTTTCTTCCAGGTTTTAGCAAGGCCTCTAGGTAACTGCTCAAGCTGGAAAGTAACATAAAATTGGCTTATACTTATGTAATGAAAATTATCATATGTGTTAAATATTCAATTTTTTTTAATCTTCTGAAACATCTTGTTCTTTTATCTCCTATAAACCTCTTGGTTCACCTTCAATCTCATTTTTAGTAATTCTTGAATATTCCTTTATTAAAATTATCATTAAGATAAATTTGCCCTATTGCATGCTTAACAAGCAAAATGCAAAAATTAACACTTCTAGATATTTAATAACTCTTATCAGTTTTATATCTAGGTAGAAAAAATTTTTACATGAAAATCAAGGAACAACTAATCTTTCTCTCTATTTGTCAAGGACTTATACTGATTACTTTGCCAGAATATCTCTTCTCGTATGTTAGTTTTTGCCTTTTTTAAGGCAACAATTGAAATAGTGACATAATGCAATGCAAGAACGTTGCTACTTTTTCTCAGTTTATGAGTAACTATTAATGATAATGCTGATAATGCTTACTTAATTTTTCACAAATATTATTAACCCTTTTTCTTAATGTGTTCCAAATCTTCAAACTGTATAAAAAATGAATTAAAAAACCATGTTTATGTTCTGAACCAGAGTGTAATGAGTAAATAACAGTCAAGAAGAGTATATTGTGTAGGCCTGGTAACTGTGAACTAATATGTAAACAAAACTTCCAGGCTTCCTCTGCTTTCTTCAACAAAAATTCCAAAGAGAAACCAAAAAAAAAAGACAATGTCTAGTCTGTTCATGACTGGAGAAGAAAGGTGAGGGCAGAAATAGGTAGTCCTGAAGTGTCAGTTTCATATGCTTTGATTTGTATTATGATGGATAGGCATTGATATCTTAAAAAAAAAAAAAAGGTAAAAAAGCAACCTATCATGAAATGGGGGAAAATTTCTAATTACAATTTTGTGGAGGAATCTAGTCCACCAACCATGTCTAAACATACATGGGATAAGTGGTCATATACCTTCAGGAATAGCCTTTGGCACTGAGGTTCAGTGGTGAGAATTTAGAAACAAATCAAGAATCTTGTCTACGTGTGTTTCATTTGATAAAAACCAGAACCTTAGATATGGCAGCAAACTGTATTTTGTATTCAGAAGAATTCCACTTTTGCTCAGATGCAAAACAAAAATCTGTTATTGTCTCACTGGGCTATGTAGCATGGTTAGCACGCAGGAGAAGAACAAGGAATGGCTAGAGGAATAGTATGACGGGAGTATGTGTAAGAAACTATGAGCAGAAGTAACTCATACCATAAGCAGTCTGACTCAAACTGGGCTTTGCTACCCAGGAAAACCTGACAATCTTAAACTTTGAGTGAAATTTTATGCATTCATAGTTATGTGAGAAATTAGGTAGTCTTACCCTGTTTATTTATCTTGTTGGATTTTTCTCCTCCTAATGAAAATATTAGTTTTAAGCTAATTAAAGAGTGTCTGAAATAGGCAAAAAGCTGTTCATTGAATTCTGGGAAATTTAGGTTGATTGATCTGGATTTCTGACTTCAGACTTCAGCTAGTCTCTTAGTAGTAACACCTTCAAATTTGAACCTGGTTTTTATTGCTGCTAGTCATAACTTTGGGAAAATTTTGATATCTCAGTAAAGTCTTTCTGGGACATATACCCAACTATTATAACACTAAATAATATTATTCTTATCTCTTTTGTCTCCTGACAGCCTACTCAACACTTGGCAGAAATCTGTCTTCTAAAAGCAAATGTCAGCTACAAAATTCATGTTCTCAGATAACTAATTGAAGTACCTACACTTGAAGCCCTGCCAAAGCTGGTTTCTCCTTGTATCCAAAGGAGATAGCTGGGCATCTTCACAGACAATTTCATTTCATAGAAATTTGCTGTTCACTGTACAACAGACCCAGAAAGAAGTGATAGAGATGATCTTCTAAGAGGTGTATGATTGCAACAGCAGATTGCAGTGGTTCCTGTCAGACCCATGGAATTAAAATCCAGCAGTGTAAAGAAATACATAGACAATCACAGGCATAGATGAAAATAAGTGATTATTAGTTAAGTGTTGTGGGGAAAAAATGCATATGTTACTCCCCTGTTCTTTTACTCTTCCCTCAACCTCAGCTTTTGACTATTGTCCAGGATAGGACACTGGGCTGAAGGGACTGTGATGTGACCCAGACACCCATATT
This sequence comes from Cephalopterus ornatus, assembly GCA_013396775.1. Lineage (NCBI taxonomy): Eukaryota > Metazoa > Chordata > Aves > Passeriformes > Cotingidae > Cephalopterus > Cephalopterus ornatus. The sequence goes on from VZRE01013003.1 coordinate 20,098, forward strand.
CTTTAGTCTCAGGAAGGCATGGAACATTTGATCTTTTGAAAAGGATCTGCACTAGAGACTTTTTGACAAAGTATCACCACATATTATGGTATCAGGCACAGATTCCTGTATGAGAAGTTTCTCTTCCAGGATCAAAGCCTAGTTTTGCAATTATGCTGATGAAGGTATGATTTATACTCCCTATACTTCAAATTACCTTCCTTTACTGCTTTTACTTCCTTCAAGGCACTTAGAACTTAAATAGATCTTGTCAGCCTACCATCTGCTTCCAGTGGCAGCCAAGGGGCAGAAACATTTATAACAACAGCAGTGAGGTTCAAAAGTGACATATCTTTCATATGTATTCACCACTAATTAGGAAAAGAGGCCTAAATGACAAAAAGAAATATTTTTTTCTGAAAAATAGTACCTACTCTCCTCATCTGAGTTCATTGAGATAAGAATAGGAAATATTTAAAGTACCTTTGGTAACTAAACAAATTGGCTAGTGAAAGAATTTTGGAAAGCTTTGATGTCACTTAGTGCATGTTTGGTGTTTTTTCTACGTGTAAAAGTTTGATGTGAAATGCTATCCGGAAGACAAAGTGAAGTTAACATTAGGAGGGACAAACAAACCTGTAGCCAAGGCACGTTTAGATAAAATGCAAATCATATGATAACACTGATACTTAACAAATGTATCTTGGAATTGGAATTTCAATTCTTCAATAAGGCCTGAAATTCTAGAAAATAAATATGTGTTCCACATAGACATTTAAAATCAACTAAATTCAGTGGAGATATACACAGAAAGCAAGCTTCTTCCCCCAAAATTTCTGTTTCTCTAGGAAGTTGTGTCCTATAAACTGTAGTGAAACAAAGACTGACATAGTGTTTATAAGCTGAAGTTCATATGTTCTGCATTTCTGTTTAAAGAATGCACTGAACTGCATAGTAATAACTAAGTTTGAAATATTGCATGGGAAATCCTGGACAACGGTGTTCTTCCTATTAAATGTGGGAAATTTTTGTCTGTGCATCGTGATACCCATCCTGCTGTTTCTCTATGTCTTGGCTAACAGGGATTACCTATTGTTTCATCTCAGACCAGCCATAATGAAATAAGTATTTAATAGAAAAAAAAAAATACAGGCAGGCTAAATTCCTTGTATGGCAAAGATATCTGTAAAAAAAGCACCCCAAAGTGTAAATCTTATTTTTCTCTTCAAAACAAGAGGCATCTTTGCTTGTCTCATATCAGTTTACTGGCATCAAAATAGCAGAGAACTTAACTTACAGAATCAGTAGCTCTTACCACCAAGAAACGACTACAGAAAGAATATGGCATAAATTGTCTTTTCTCCAGAGAGAATTAACTTAATCTAAATGTTTTTGCTGGGTTCACCTTGTCCTATAATATGTTTTCTGAAATGCGAGATGTTTTGGATAAATGTAGCTTGTGGGTAGTTGATGATTCAGTCAGAGGTTTTACATCAAGGCAATATATCTACAGTTCCTGAAGCCTAAGAGGAGAGCTGGTTGTACCTGTCTTCTCTAGGAATCTGATAAGGTCAGGCATTAAGCTTTTTGTGTGAGATTAGATAATGCATTATAAAATATGACATCTCAAGAGTTGAAAAATTTACACAAAACATAAATTAATTAATGGAACAGCTATCTATACTGTTTAACTACTAACAGAAATTATTTTTTTTTTTTTAATAAATCAGTCTTCAGAAATCTAAATGCTACTGAAAGCTTTCAGAAGCAATTTTTCTCCCTGCCTTTTTTTCAGTCAACAAATAATTTTCATATTGCTTTTAAGGATATTTCTTTTGATGGTGTACATTTTTACCTACATCTATAACAAATATTACCAACCTAAACTTTTCTATGATCAGCATGAAATGTGATCTAAAACAGTGTTGCTGGGTGAATCTTTTCAATTAAACAAACCAAAAAGTTAGACATGACAGATTTTACAAAATGGTAGTCAAAGCACAAGGAAATTTTTAAAAAGCCTTGAAGTGGAGTTCATTTTTTAAGGCTTGCGTATGCAAGTAAACTTGCAGTAAACTGAAAAACTGTTTACTGTTACCAGTTAAATGGCATAGAATCATAGAATGGTGTGGGTTGGAAGGGACCTTAAAGATCCTCTAGTTCCAATCCCCCTGTTGTGGGCAGGGACATCTTTCACTAGACCTGGTTACTCAGATGCTCATACAGCCGGCCTAAAAAGCTCACAGAGATGGGACACCTACAACTTCTCTGGGCAACCTGTTCCAGTGCCTTCCCACCCTCACAGCAAAGAATATTTTCCTCATATCTAATTGTCTTGGGTTTTTTGACAATATATTCATGAGGTTATATTTGTTTTGCTAAAATAAGAGTTGATCAGAACAACACTTAAGTTAAACAAAACATATTCGGTTTCTTGGGAAAAAAACCCCCCGTGCATTATATATAATTATAAATATGTAAACCACTATAGCATTAATAAAATATAATACTAGTTTTTATCCTTAGAATTCAAGGCTTTTAAAATTTGTCTCGCATTCCAGTACAACAACACACAGCATTGAAGATCTGCCTGAAGGTCACAAGACTCTTCAAAAAGATAAATTGTACAAACTGTAGGTCTTACGTGGGGTTTGAAAACACTCAAATTATGAGATAAAACAAGTTTCCTAGGAAATCAAGTAGTTTAGATGGAAGGTCTCCATTTGATGCCAGAGTAAAGTATAGGGGATTGTGAACAGATGCTTGGCATGGTAACTAGTCACAGCAGGACAAAAAAAAAAGAGCATAGCTCTTTATTCAGTTTTCAAACTCAAAAAAGAAAAGCTTATTTTAAGTAAACTTCAAAGTATAAGCCTTTACTACAATAGGAACTGAGAACGAACCTGTAACTTCAGCAACCCTTTGTCTGAATTTCCAAACAGTTAAGATATGATCATACATACTGTACATGTGAGGAAAAAAACTCAATAAACCAGACCATCAGTTCAATCAGAATGAGACCCGGTTCCAACAACTGTATGGTCTATGCTACAAATTGATGAATGACTGCTACTATACAGTATTACTTCTGGAAATGCAAATATATGTCCCTTAGCAGTCAGAGAATATTTTGTAACACAGAGGAAAAAAATATTTGCATTTTGACCTGCAGAACCAAATGGATAATTAGAACCAAAAGCTTTAATGCAGATTTGCTATTTGGTCTGTTTTCTCCCAATTCAAACCAGTTGTAGACCACATACAACAAGATCCTTGTGCTAGTCCTGCAAGAAGTGACAGTCCCATAGTGGGTTCAAAAGGCAAATATCCAAGGAAAGAGGGGTATCGAATTTATGGAGATTGTAATTTACAAAATGATACCACACACCACTGTGTTTTAACAAAAGAGAGTTCTTCAAGCTTCTCTAGGGATCTGCACCTGGATAACCACAAATATATGCTGCCAGTCTGGGCTACAAGAAGTTCAGCAGACAGATTTCTGATGGCTAGGTTGGAAGTAATGCAATTCGCTGAAGAAAGCTGCGTTGGAGGATCCCCTCTAACTTTGCTTTCTTATGTCCATATTGCCATGCTATGGGATAAACTATGTTAAAGAAACCAGGGGCCCAGTTTACAGTACATCTTAAACAAGACCAGCAAGCAGCTGTGACGCTATTTCAAAAACAATACAAAAATGGACCAGCCAAGGCACAGAACATGTTCCACCACACTCACCACACTGTTGAGGATAATAACAAGATTTTGGTCACTCTTGCAAATCAATTAGTCCCTTCCAAGCAGCTAGTAGGCAGAACTTTATATTGCTCGTGTGCTACTTTATTTGGCCTACTATATGAACATTGATGTGGTAAATAGATAACTTTCCCCCCTTGCCTTACAATTTCTATTTCTGTCATATTCTCTGTTGCACAGATGCGCTTATGTGGGTAAGGAAAACCATGTCATTGCATGTAAATTATTTTGTATGTTATTTGAAGAACACACTTTGATTTTAAACCTTCGTTTTTGCAGAAGGCAGAGCAAGGATGGCAGTATATTACAGCAGCATTCCCAATATAGTTTAGATTCACTGGTACAATCCGATGGAGTTTTTTATAAGATTTGGCTATTGTTTTTCTCTGCTACTGTTTCTAACTCACATAAGTACATAACATAAAATGGCAATCTAACATTTTAAGGTCAGTGCAAACTCACTGAAATCAAAAAGAAAAACTTGGATCCTGATGGAAAAGGCTGCTGGGAAAGTCCATAAATAAGAACTAAGGCTGAGAAAATAACAGAAATCTAGGTTCAGATATTTTATCTCGTGCATTGCTGCTGACTGTGAGCATTGGTTCTTGATGACATAGAATGGTTTGTTGCACCAGAGCAGTATGATCACATTCCAAAAAAAAGAAAAAAAAACGAACTCAGACGTTAATTTAGGTGGAATTTAAGGACCTCACAGACCATCTCAAGAAAATATCAGCTGGTTACAACATGTGAAATTCCAGATAATAGCTACAACTATACTGCACAGCATGCTTATCAACCTACTGTTCACAGCTGAGCTGACTTAGGGGCCTACCTCCTGTCAAAAAACACACGATACAAAAAGGATTTATTTTCTTTTCCTAGGACTGTTAAAGCACTCAATTTGTTAGGCTTGTTCAGATATCCAGTTTATTTAGACTACAAAGAATTGTAATGCTAATTTTTTAATAATCTCCCAGGACAGAGGTTTTCAGTGAGGTGCATACCTGCTATCCTTGATGTGAAGTGTGATGCAACAAGGAATTTCCACAAATAGTCTAAGCTAATAGATTAAACCTAAGCAGTTTCATAGAAGGCTAGGTGGACCATTTCTTTCATTTGGACTAAGGACTACTTGTGTACACACAGGAGTGTCTCAGGATCATCCAGGGTCCCAACATGGTGATACAGTTCTGCTAAGAATGGAACCCAAAAATCGGTGGCAAGTGATAACAAGCAGTAGCAGCAGAGGCAATGTTACAGTCACATAGAGAGGGCAGGGAGGTAACAGAAGAAGTATGAAAACTTGCAGCAGATCTGAAGAAACAGAGAGAGGATGAGCAAAGAGTATGTGCAAGCCAGATGATAGGAGAAAGGTGAAGAAAGACAACAGCAAACTGGGGGATTGTGACAAAGCAAACAGAGCAGACTCCTGAGTCCTGAAAGCTTCCTCTAGGTATGTCTGTGTGAACAGTCCCTGGAACAGTTTCCTCCCCAAACCCAAGAAGTTGGGTCCATTCTAGTTTCTGGAAGACACTGTCCGCTAATGGTCTCCTAAACAACCTCCAGTCATGGTTCACAGCTGGTGTGCACCGGAGCCCCCTCACAATTATCAGTTTGGACATGGTTTTGGGGCCTACAGGAGTTTACTAGCATAGATCTGGACTATTTAATGGATCATTGGATCAGCAGTCAACGGTCTGAGTGACTTGCAATTTACTAGACTGTTTGTAACCCGTAGCTGTGAATGACTTGCATCATTTCATTATACTGGGATTTTTCTCCTTTCATAACCATCTGAGACAAAAAAACCCAACCTCTCCCTATTTTGATACTCCTTCTATAATAGGGCAGAACAGAACAATAGTACAACAATCTTACTGAGTAATTTAATGCTGTAGGTACAACCATGCAGTTCACAAATGATTCTTCATAAGTAATCTTTAATAAACATAATTGTAGACAACTTTCAGGACTAAGAAATTGTACTTTTCCCTCTCCCTCTCTGATTCTCTGTTCAAACCAGAGATGAGCACCAAACTGTAGATCTGTCCTATGTAGTTACATTTACAACAAGTCCTCTCTCCTCAGAATGCAATTGTTTTTTCAAACTATGGAACCCAACTACTACTGCAAAGTAATCAATACTTTTCAAGTCAGAGACTGAATAGGATGCCAGAAGGATACTTTGTATGAGTGGACAAAGCACAAATGTGAACGTTAAAACCTGAAATTACTTCTTCAATCTAGTTTTCTTTGGTTTCCCTGTAAGCAGGGGTGCTTCTATTTCGTTTGTGGTAGTTTCCACTGCACATAGTACATATTGATTCTGGATAGTAAGTCACTTCTACTCATTTTCTGTCATTTAGAGATGCCTGAAGACCTCTGAATGTCTGAAGAGATGCTAACATCAAGAACCCTGCTTCTTAAGTACTAGATCTTTTCTTTCCATCGGGAAAACTTTAGTCTCAGCAAAAAGAATTATGACCTAGTGCCTAGATATGTTCTAGTCATTGTTTCATTTAATTCCATGAATGTATATATTTCCTATCTTGTTACCATTATCCATCTTTCATACAGTTTAAAAGGATGAAATTTGTGTGGTTCATCCAATGAAGAATAAGTGTGCACACATAAACACACATACCTATATATATATATTTAATTCTACGTAAAATATTTATAATATGTGATTGGGTTCTAGTACTAAATACCTTGTTTCCTAAATATGTAATTAATGTTTTTTGATGCTGGTTTTTTTTTCCTTCACATTCTCCTTTCTTTGTTACTGATTATATATAAATATTTATATATATATTCATATTTTATGTATATATATTATATTTAGATGTATATTTAAAGCTATATATTTTCTCAGAACAAAGATATTTAGAGAGAGAAATATTACACAAATTTCAGTAAAATGCTTCCTGCAGGATAACCATCCAGTATATTTGCTTTCCTTTCAAGCTAGCTAATTTTGTTTAAAAATGCAGTGTTAGAATCTAGCATTACCTTTATTTTAAACACAAAGCAGCAAATATAAAAGCTAATTGCTTGCTATTTGTGAGACAGACCTTTATACCCCTGGCCTCATACTGATTTGGTTGACAAGATCAGTTGTGTCTTGTGTGAGATATGAAACATTCTCCTAAATTTTGTATTGACACTACTTAAAAGAGAAAGAAGTTCACCATTCAAAGCTCTCTAAAAAACCTCTACTTTAAAAGAGTTTTACATAATAATTACATTACATGATTTTACACTGAAACTTCACCTTATTCTCTCTCTGTTGAAACTATTTTTTGTCAGTCAGGTTCCAGAGTTCATTTTATTCTTTTCCTTATATTCATCAGTCTGAAGTGTGAATGCTGGTGTTGACCTACTTTAATAAGTCGATGTATACTAGAGCTAAAACAAAGCACTGTGTATTTTCATTAATTTTTCAATTGTCACTCTCAAGAAGACTAATAGTATGAAATGATGCTTGCCTACTGTCAAAAAATCAAAAAATCCCCTAGTCGTCTATGTATTTTGCTTCTTCCTTTTTGGAAGATTTTGTGATACCTAGATTAATAATGGGATTTCCATTTAGAAAACAGACCCTTACATGTCAGTAATGTCTAGGTCTCCATTACAGCAGGGCAGCCAGTCACATGAGGATGTAGTTATCTTGTCAAATGCTTTACAGTGGAATGAATAAACCTCTGGAGGCCACAGATGTCATTGAATAGGTCTCAACTGAACAAAATGAAGGTCTAGATACTCTAGCATAAATGTTACACCTACACTAGAGACACCTCAGTGTGAGGTGATGCCACTCTGAATGTGACAGACAAAATTTCAATGGCAAAAGTTTTCACATCTTTGTAGGTGTGCTACTTCAGTGCGTCAGCAGATAAGATCTTTATTCGTAAGTGGCATGTATTTAACTACTAGTTCTGACATTTCTGTAAAATATGATGCCATAATATTTAATGAAACATCCCTTTTTTATCATGCTTCATTTGAAATAAATTATTTACCATTTGGTTTTGCACCAGATGAAGATGTATTAGTCAGGTAAGGGGTTGCAATTTTAAAGGATTCGAAGGGCTTAATTGCTACTTTGCCATGTGTAAAAAAAAGAAAAAAAATTTTGAAGGTAACAACCTGTTTTTCAGGGATGGAATGAAATTAAGCCTTCTGCATGATACCGTCAGAAAGTGTATCACATCACTTGTTAAATCAAGAGTTAATAGGACAAACAGAAACAGTTTCAGTCTCTCAGAAGGAGAATTTTTTCCAAATCTTGTTTGCTGTCATTCATTCAAAATCTTTTATGCTAACAGGACTAATAATTACATTACCTTTTACAGCATTTACAGTAGCAGAAAAATACACAGAAATACATAATTGTAATTCTGCATCTTATTAATTTCAATTTTTTTTCTTCAGGGTGCTGAGGAAGTGTGTACAGTCTATGGGTAAAAGTTGACCTGATTTATTAATTTACACATACATAAAGTTATAAATGAAAAACAGTTAATGATTTTAGGAGAGAGACTTTTCACAAGGGCTTGTAGCGATAGGACCAGGGGGAATGCCCTGAAGCTGAAGAAAGAAAAATTTAGATTAGATAGTAGGAAGAAATTCTTTAACTCAGGGAGTGGTGAGGCACTGGAAGAGGTTGTCTAGAGAGTTTGTGGACTTCCCGTCCCTGGAGGTGCTCAAGGCCAGGCTGGTTGTGGCTCTGAGCAGCCCGGTTTATTGGAAGGTTTCCAGGCCATGGCAGGTGGGTCGGACCTAGATCTTTAAGGTCCCTTCCAACCCTTATAATTCTATGATTCTATGATTTTGAAGATGAAAGAATTAAACCCACACATTTAGAAGGAATTCTGCATGTGCATGTATATATGCGCATATATAATTTTAAAGAATCTATGTAAAGTAAAGTGCTTACTCCTTTTCTCTGTATCATTCAAAATAGGAGCGTCCATTGGGCTGAAGAGAAATTTTAAATATTTTTAACTTATACATTGTCAACAACATAAATTACCACTGTCTAACATACATGTCTCTATATTAGGCTATGTGTTACTCTATTAGTTCTATCCATTCCACATTCACTACTCATGATTGTAGTCTATAGTCTAGGACTTGGGGTTGAACAATTATGCTGTAAAGTTTATCATGAAATGAACCAGGATGGTTATGTCATGTGTTACATTTGTGCTGTATAACCTTGACAAAAATGCATATTTTTAATTTTATAACAAAGAATATCAAATAACAGATCGTTCTTTTTATTCATTTTCACATATCTTCCTGCACTGACCTTGCTTTGAAAAAGAAAACTTTTAAGCAAAATAATAATTAGCTGACAGAGGTATTTGTCAAAGATTTTGCTCCCTAACATCTATTTCATCACAGCTAACAAGAACCAGATTTCTGTTAATATATTAGATTAAGTTTTCTATTTTTCAGTTTAATGTAAAATTTTATTTCCAGATTATGTTAAAGCAATGGAAATGTATTGCTTCCTAATTCTAAGAAACTTTTTAGAGACTTTCTACATTAAATCTATTTCATTGACATATCATTTCAAATTTTTATTGTGCTAAGCCTTGTGTTTTTTATGCAGTTCCTTCAGAAGAAGTATGCTGTTGCCACGTCCATGTGATCCCTTAATTAGTGTCACACTCTAATCTCAGTGAAGGAAATGAAACAAGATCTACATCAATTCCAATCCACTGAGAACACCATTGGAAAGGCAAAAGAGTTGGAACACTTGGAAATTTGCTTTATGGCTTTTTTTGCTGTCCCTAGAATACAAAGTTTTACTTAGCAGAAACAGAAACAGATCTTACTGAAAGAAGAGTCATTGTCCCTGAACTTGTGTGGGATCAGCCTTCTGTGTGGACAGCAGCAGCAAAGATTGCAGGTTTTGGAGCTTGTACACCACCACAGGTGTACACCATGGTACCACCCTGCCTTCTGAGCTGCAAAGGTGGGTCATCTTCTCGTGTTTTCTCTCTTTCTGTAACAGCTTCACACATACAATGACGTAAAATGAAAGAGCTTTTCCTCTTACAGGTGTGGTACCAAGTAAGTTCACCTCAGTACTGTAGAGAAAGAAGGGGTCGCTAAGGCCCTTTAGTCAATGTAATCCCATCTTTCAGTGTGCCTTATCACATTCCTGGTGTTACTCACTTTCCTGTGCATTTCTGTTCATGACATTTTGATTCTAAATTGATATGTATTCTGCCTGTATTTTTTGATTTTAACTATTTCTTTGGATTGCCAGATCTTCTAGGTTTTCAGTTAGGAGATTTCAAAAGGTTTTTTTCTCTTCATACAATGATATAGTATTGATTAAATATAGTCTACTGAGCCCCTGTAATAGCACCGCACTTTGAATTTGTAATTGCAACACACTGAAAACAGCTTTAATATGATGGCTTCTTGATCCTGATGTCTATTTCTATGTCCTGATCAGAATAGCAAAGAGATGCAAGAAGGGATATATATCTTGGTCAGAAAATCATTTTGATTATTTTATAAATGCTCTTTCAGATCATGTTGTGAATTTTTCTAAAAACCAGACTTAACACATTCAGTTGTGGGGGTTTTCTCTGAGTGCAAGCAGAAAGATGAAAACTTTTTCAATCATATGACATAAGGTTCTTTGGTGCCTTTGGTTAATGTTCCACTGATGACAAAAGGAAGTTAATATGTATTTTTAACTTGACTTCTTTCCATAAGCTTTTCTTTTTTCTTTTCTTTTTTTTTTTTTTAATCACATAGTGTGACTCTTGGGGATGGTTCTGTGCAGGGCTAGGAGTTAGACTCAATGATCCTTGTGGGTCCCTTCCAACTCAGCATATTCTGTGATTCTGTCATCCACAATTTGATTTATGTTCTCCTTCTTTAACTTTGGTCAATTTTCTTGAGGTCAGTAAGAAAACCCTCATTTATTAGTTAAAGCACCATAACCAGCTTGAAACTAGTAAAGGAGAAAATATCTTGCCAATCTGCTCAAAAGGAGAAGAATTGTACTTCTCATGTCAGTGATATAACACGAAAGACCCGTGGAGATGACAGTGATTTTTCACAACTACACCTGTCAATAGAACTGTACTGGCTTGTACTGGAGAGATTCTCAGCCTCAGACTGGATGGTTTCTGATTATAACTGGCATGAGTCTTCAGTACACATCACCCAATAAATCAAGTATATATAAAGGGTGTAGAAGACCCATATCAAAAGGAGGTCAGAATTTACGAAAAGGAAAACCTTACTACTGAAAAAACAATACCCAAGGGGTCACATACTCCTTGGGAAACACCAGATCAGGAAAGCCAACTGGAATCAGGTGAAAATATATGTCCACTCCACTTACCTATCTCCAGAAAACCTGCTTAATCTTAATTACTTATGTCTCATTCTCACTGGCTACTCCTTTGCACACAGGATAACCCCATGTTTGCAGGCCAGCTAAGTCTTTTCCCTGGGAACAGCATTCAGCACCTATGGTATCTGTCTGTACACTTTTGTGGGATCATTTTTAAAAGGCTGTCCTTTTCATCTTTTTCATCAAAGAGGCTCAGGGTTTTCAAGTCGGGACATGAGAAAATTTGCTCATTGTTCAGCAGTGCTTTTATTTTAAAACCTGTGGATGACAGCAGTGCAATTCACAGATATCTCCCAGCTTTACTGCTGTAGCAACAAGTTGTTGTATAAGGAAACAATTTTCACCTCTCTGAGGTTAGGTTAGCTGCAATGTGGTGGGAGGTGCTACTGTTTTCAATAGTCTGTACTGACTGCATTATTCTGGTCCTTATTTTTCTGGTTTCTATGCACCTGCAAGGTAAATGCTTGGTTCATTTAGTAACATTTGAACTTAACTGAAAAGGCTGAGCAATCACCAACCATATGAAGTTTAAGAAGAGCAAGTGCCAGATTCTGCACCTGGGATAGGGCAACCCTGGATGTTTGTACAGACTGGGGAATGAGACGCTGGAAAGCAGTGCTATGGAAAGGGACCTGGGAGTCCTGGTTGATCGCAAATTTCTTATGGGTCAACAGTGTGCCTTGGCTGCCAGGGGTGCCAACCGTGTCCTGAGGGGCATGAGGCAAAGCATCGTGAGCTGGTCGAGGGAGGTGACTGTTCTGCTCTGTTTTGCACTGGTGTGTCTTCACCCAGAGTACTGCGTGAAGTTTTGGGCACCACAATGTAAGAAGAGAAGAGTCCAAAGAAGGGTCACAAAGACAGTGAAGAGTCTAGAGGGGAAGCCATATGGCCAGCGATAGGACCCAAGGGATCTCCATGGAGCTGGATCAGGTGAGATTTAGGTTGGAAATTATGACAAGGTTCTTCACCCAGAGATACCCCAGGAAAGAGGTCACAGCACCAAGCCTGCCAGAGTTCAAGATGCAGTTTACAATGCTGTCAGAGGTGATTCTTGGGATTGTCACAGTGATTCTTGGGATTGTCCTGTCCAGAGCCAGAAGTTGGATTTGATGATCCTTGTGGATCCCTTCCAACTCAGGATACTCCATGAGTCTATGACAGTATGACAAGAATAAAATATGGCTGCAATACAATTCCAGTAGATACTCCAATTTAGGAGTGTTAAAAATAACATAAAAATTTTTTCCTGAAGCAATTTTTTTTCTCAAAACTGTCTATAAAGGTTAATGGGTTTTCATGCTCTCCTGGGAGGCTTGTTTGCTTGCTTTTATTGTTCTGAAATTTTTTCCTTTGTTTTGTTTTGTTGGTTTTTTTTTTTGTCGGAAGGGGAGTGTTTTGGGTTTTTTTATTATTATTATTTTTATCTTTTTTCACTTGTGATGTTGCAGAAAATTTTTAAAAAATGTTCAGAGGGACAAATACATTAACCCTAAGATTCTGTGGTTTTGCTTCAAAAAATAATTCTTTCAATTGAAACGTAATTTTTGAAATATATGTTTTCACAAATTCCTCCTCACTACACTTCTCTGCTACCATTTTGAACTTCAGAAGAAATTAATCATTTTTCTTTTCCTTATCCCCAAAGAATTTCACTGGGCCCAACGTCCAGTACTTCTTCCTAAATAGAGAAAGATCTTCCCACACTTTTCCCTCAGAGCAGGGAATACCTGTTTGCGGGTTGAAATACCTCCTGGAAAACTTCCATAGGAAGGATAGTACATGTCTGATTTCCCTTTTTGTATGTTGCTGTCACAGTCTGTCAACAGTAGGAAACATAAATTTTTGGTAGCTTGCATTCTCCGTCCTGCAGAGAGCAGCAGCAGCCACCAGGGAATGGCAGGAGCAGAAGTAACAGATTACATTTAAGGCTGGGCCTGAGACTCGTATCCATGTCTGCCATTACTCACAGAGGTGCATTTTGCGATGTTGCCATTTCATATTTTTCTGGTTTAAGAACTCGATACTGTAGATGTTGTTTCTTCTTTTAGTAGACCCTGGAGTGTCCCAGATATTACTTTATGTTATTGATAGCAGATGTGGCCATACTCTCTGAGGTATATGAACATTTCTGGTGTAACTGCTATCATTTACTGTTAAATCTAATTTGGGAAATGAAATCAACTGTGTTACACACTGTGTATGTATTAGAAAAATAAAGGAACCAAACACTAATAACTCAAAATAATGGAAGTAGTGGGTTTCCTTCTGTGGAATGACAGACAGCTCAATTGCAAGCCCTCTAAATTGTGCCCAGCTCTCCAGACACCAGGGGTCCTCAAAAGGTCCCATTGTGAATTTTACTGCTGTGAAACACAATGAAGTAATGTTCTAAAAAACAATGAAACCAATCTATTACAAAAATTTTAACACAGTTATAAAAGTACATTTTATTTCCTTTATGGTTGAAGCATAGCTGTCACTGCCATATAGAGACTCATTTTGGAAGTCCATAACCAGTTTTATTTCTGCAGGGGAAATTTCTGCACTAGATCATATAAATTATCAACAGTAGGTTCATGCAAACTTTTTGACTTTGAATTCTTACTTTTCATTTCTTGTAGCCCTTCAAAGCCTATTAAAAGGCATCAAAAGTGTTTGAGTTCAATCCATGGACTTCTTGTTTCACTTTCCAATAATCTTGAGAGAAAGCAGCAGAGTTAATAATTATGGCCTTTTCCCAAGAGAAGGCAGTCATCCTGATGATGAAAATTAGATATAAACTAGTCCAAATATGTGTCCCCCAACACCACTAGAGTTTCATCTGTGATTAGACCAAAAATTAGACTAAACCTTTAATGAAGGTCTGAAATATTAAAATAACATTTTATTTTTATGTATGTAAATTTGCCTTATGGGTTCCAGATGGAACTGCAAATGATGAAACACAACCAGGGTTTGTTGCAGTATTTCAGAACCAAAAGCATAAAAGGTCTAAATTTTCCCAGAAAACATTTACTTGTAAGAACCCCAGATTTGTTCTGAAACTCAAACTATTCAAAGAGTACAACTGAACTCTGTCTAATCATCAAAATTTTCTATATTTGGATGAATGGAAACTACAAAAAGATCATATATAAGTTTACCTATTTTAATGAAAGCCCATGTCAAATGTACTTTTAGTGGCAACCAGGATGAAAAGAGAAAAAGTGAGACACGGAAGGCTTGGAAAGGTGTGTGTGGGGGGAGAAGTGAGATTACTAAATATTAGTTTTAGTAATAAAGCTCTGGTAGATATAGGGAGGAATAATGTTCTGTGAGTTATGGTGGTTTAAATCCATATCAAAATTATTAAGACTTTTGGTGACTTTTTTAGGTACTGGATCATGTTACGAGTGAAAGGGAAGAAATAGAAAGAAATATAGAAAAGTATGCTATTTGCTGTGTAATTAATCATCCATCACTGAACAAAAGTGTTTAAGACTCCAAACCACCCCAGTGCATTAATTTGCCAAAACCAGTCAATTAGTCTGGCCCTTTAAATTCTCATCGTAAGTGCTAGCAGTTACTGGAAGAACTTAAGCTTGAAAATCCCATTAATGATATACTTTATTACATGATCTGAGAATGAAGAACTTTTTCAAAGTGTATGAATAACTTTCTACTTTATTTTGTCAAGGAACTTCTAAAAACCCCAGAAATATTAAGTCTAACAGCAGAGCTTTGTTGCCTGTGTATAGCACCTCAACCCACTTATCCAAAAACAAAGAGGTATAGGGGAATATAAATAAACCAAAGTTAATTTGGTGCATGCAACCTTATTAACCATTTTAAAAATGTGGTAAAGCATTGTACCCTGCGAGTGAATAAAGAAATGAATGTAAACAATTTTGAAAAGTAGAAATGCCACATTCCCAAGAAAACTGTAATAGGGCATGACTGTGTAATTTGCTCTTTATAACTCCTAATTCTTCTCCTGCTTTTTCTGGAAACTGGACTACCTCCCATTTGCTTGTTGAAACTTGGAATAATTAAAAATCCATTATACTTTCCTCTCTCCAATGACAGTACATAAATTAAGCTTCAGCAGTGTTGAAACACAGACAAAAATTGACATGACCCTTTCAAAGTGTCACTTATCTGCAATTCAAATTTCTTCTGGGTGATCAGAAATCCAGCAAATATTTTTTTATTTATAACTCAATCTTTTACAGCTAAGTAGTGTTCATTTGTTGATTCATAGTTCAGAAGTTACAGAGGTGTTTATTCTTATTAATCAAATGTGCACTTTTCTAGTTATTTTTATACTCCAGCACTCCCAGTAGTCAGCCTCAAGAATGCTTCAGTGCCTCTCAGCACAGAGAGCTGCAAAAATATCCAGCCAGGTTTTCACTTTAAAAAGTGTCCACTCCTAGTATCTCAACAAGAAATAATGTGAATTAGATGTAAGAAATAAAAATTAACCTTACCCGGTGTTCTTCAGACTTCTTTGACTCAAATCTAGTACCCACAAAAAGGAAAAAGCAGTTTTAGTTAGCTCAGGTCAGATGTATGTATGTAATGTTTTGCAAGCACCTATCTTTATGTCTTGATTAGTGTTTTTCATTTTTAGTTTTATTCTGTGAAAAAGCTTGTTCTTTGAAGCTTTTCTGAAGATGCTTGCATGGATTTTCCACTTCTTATTCTTAAACTTTGCTACAAAGCGTGTACTGAAAATAGTAATGGAAATGTTGGCTGGAACCTCTAGATCTCACATAGTGGAATCTCTTGTTCAAGGCATAAAAAAAAGGTTGAAATTTTCTAATTCTGTGTGTAACTTGTCTCTTTTGTATTGAATAAGGCTGGATATTTGAAAGTTTCCTCCACATTTATTTTAACATCTCGAAGTCCATAAGTTTAGTTTAGTTCAGTTCTTAATTAAATTCTAGGTTCTTTAAAAAGAGTTCATTTGTTATATGAGTCACAAGTATTTTCATTCACCTTTTCACATTTTCGTGCATCTACTCTCTGGTCTCATAACAGCTATTGCCCTGATAAATCTATAAAAACCCTTGGGCATCTTTAATTTATGCATATTTATATTTTCCTCCTCTTCACTTTTGGGGTTTTTTCATGTTTGAGCTGACTGTGAGACACCAGATTAATCTTGGATGTTTGAGCAGCTATTGTGACATTATTGGCTGATTCTGGACAGCATAGGTAAGATTGGCTTTAATTCAGAAATTCATAGTAACATTGTTATTGTGTTCTCCTCCAGGTAAAACTTGCCAGAGTAAATGTAAAACTCTTGCTCTATGTTTAAATTTATTTGAGGTCCCTCTCTAGCTAAGTGAATGAGGTAGGAACTTCCAGGTCATGATTAATCTTACTGATTAGCTAAAATAGATCAGATGAATAGAAGCCTAGAAGTGCCTCATTTTCTCTGTTGGCTGTAGAATGAGTCAATAAGAGTCAGCACAACTTTAAATATTTTTATTATGGACATCTAAATGTAGGTTAGAAGAATCTTGCCAGAGATGAGTTAAGTAAAAATTACTTGGAAGAAATGGAGTCTGTGTGGGTGTTTTGTTTCATTTTTTTTAATTTTATTTGGAATTAGAGGGAAATTATTTGAGTTAGGAATATTTAGCAAAGCATCAGAAAAGAGTACTTAGGCAGGTTATAGAATCACAGTTACTGGAGGATTTTATGACAGGGTAGACAAATATTTGTTCAGAATAAGTTGAGGGACAGAGAAAGAAAAACCCTCTTATAATTCAGATAAGATATACATGGAAAAGATAAGAAAAATTAGTGGGCATGCTTGAGCCCTCTTGCACTGGTATCAGGGACACATTACACATATCTCTGCTATTCTTCCCTTATGACATGAGACTAAAAAGAATGGGAAAATGATGCTCTTCTTTTTGCACATTGGATACTATGAAATAATTTTTCATATACTGGGTATGAGGAACACCACATTATTTTCTACATTCCTGATGAATAGGTCTTCCTTTCTAATATGCTTCCAATTAGAGTCCCTCGGGGAACCAATATGTTGAACAAATAAAAACACTGTGCAAGTGGAGACAACATGAATCTCATAACCTACTCACCATCTTACAATTCTGGGACAAGAAAAATACCTAATTTTATCCCTTGGGAAACTAGGACATCCTGAAACCTGTTTCTATTATGATCTCAAAGCTGCAGCATGGGTGGGGGAAAGGAGGAAATTAATTGGGATTTAGACAAGTGTCTGAAACAGGCAGGCTGACCTGGGATGTCAGGCAATCCTGATGGGGTGTCCAAACTGGACTATACTGCATTTTCTGTCTAATCACTCAGCCAAAACACTTATAACTGAGCTGAAAATGTAAGGAAAAGGATGGAAACAGAGGGAGGGATAGTTCATAAAGAGGTTATAAATTGGTTTCTGTTTGCCAGTTTAAGGTCTCCACTTTGGGATTACACAGAGTGAATGATTTTTTTCAGACCTAGCTTAACAATTTTTGAAGTGGTGACAAGGTGGCAGGAAAGGGATAAGGCAAACTTCAGGAGATAATAAGTGCTACAAGGACTTTTGGAAGAAAGGACAGAAAAGAACTTTTAAATGTGAACATTCCAGTGAGTACTCGAAAAAGACATAAAAGATGCTATCTCCCAGTCTTTCCGGATGAAGGTTTGAAAAGAGAAAAAATATTTTCTTCACACTGTTTCTTGTTTGTGTCTGTGATTTTATAGGAACTTGTCATGCTCCCCAATATATAATGCCAAGATTCGCGGATATTTCATGTGCTTGTATAAAGTAGTTGTCTTCTGTAGACAATAACCCAATTTTTCAGTTTCAGAGCTACTTTGCTAAAATTTGCTGCCAGCAGCCACCAGGTATCTCCTGAGAAATTATTTTAAGCAAACAATGGCAACGGACAAAATATCAACAAAAATAGAATCAGTAAAAGCAGACTCTGCATGTTCCACAAAATGTGTGTCCTTTTAGGTAATAAAAGAACCCCAGTCTTGAATTCCTCTGGCTCCAATTCCTTTCTAAGTTGCCTTTTGCTTTTGTATGCTTCTTTTCCTTCCCCTGCGATTGTTCCCTACATGCAGCCGTTAAAGATATTTCAGGTACAGACAGAGATTGCCTGTAGCACTGACTAAATGAGACTGTCACATAGGAAGGTTGTAAATGCACACAAATAATAAAGCAAAATCCAGGACTTTGGCTACCACCACCTGTTCGTAATAACCTCTTGTGGCCTCCGGCAAAGAAAGAAACTGAAGATTAAACAATACTTTCAATTGCATAAGGGGGTTATTTTTCTGGGTAGTACTATGCAAAAGGTGTGTCACAGGAATCATTGTTGGGGTGGGTGTGGAAAAGACTCAATGGGAATGATGGTCACTGTGAAAGCTCCCTGATAAAAGTTTATAGAAGGCTGTGAAGAACCCTCTAAGAGAAGTGCAAGCATTTGCCCTGTTTAGAACTGAGCTGTGCAGTTTCCTGATGCACTGCTGGAACAAAGAACGGAATGCTTGTAGGAGTGCGGACAGGGGTAGAATGACTTTTTCATCTGTGGGTACAGCTCAGACATCTTGGTATAAGAATATGCTGTTTATTCACGAGAAAGGGAATGGCCAGGGAAATATCAGAACATTTAAGAACAAAAAAAGAGACCATATGTAAATTGTTATCATTGATCAGTCCTTACACGGTCCCCTTCTTCTACCAGCTACTGTTTGCTCTGCCCCACTGGCCACTATCCTACCTACAGGACATTTCAGGAGCTCTGCCCTACTCATGTCATACCAGGTGCAGATGCTTTTCCACTGGCCACAGCTGTCTGGTCAAGAATTTACATCTAACTCTCTCTTCTTAAGCAAACACATTAACTTAGTGCTTGACCAGCTTGTTACTGCTTTTGTCAGTCATACTTCCTTATCGAAGGAGATTTACTGTGATTTACAAACCTATACGTAGCATTGTGATCAAACAGCACAAAATTGGATCTCCTTGGTCAGCAATCCAATGTAAAGAATCAAAACTGCAATTCCACTTCACAAAACTTAGTTCCTTATGCAGTGCACTATTCGTTCCCCGTCATCTTCCAACACGCATTTTCTAATTAGTCAATTAAGCTATTTGTGTGCTGAGTATGTGCATAAGAAGGAGTCATTAGTAGCACTCTATTCAGTACACATTATGTATCTTTTGGTGACACATTTGAATATTTTCCTTCATAAAGCACCACAAGAGTGTTGTGTAGAGCTTTGCTAGTCCTCAGACAATCTACAACAACCATAGCCATATTTTCGAAGTATGTTTCAGATCTTAGCACTTTGATTTAGCAAAATTATCAAGTGAGGGCAACAGGACACTGTTATTCACAGACTACCCTTATCAGAAATATCTGAATGAGGATGACAGCAGTATCTGAAGCATGTTTATATGCCCTATCCTGGCTCTTCAGTCTTGACTTGTCCTAAGTTGAAATACCTGACACTGATACCAGAAAGCTGTGTGTTTCATTAAGCTTCCTACCTGGCTGGGCTTTCCCGAAAAGAAATATAGCTACGTCAAAAACTGCAAGGGTGGGCTTGACCGCCCCAGCCAGCTGTGGGCTACTACAGCTGAGCAATGATCCAGCTCCAGATGTGGGTATTTTGAGGGGCAGCACATGTCTGTGATTAAACTCAAGTGGGCAACAGCTTGGTTGAGGTTGTCTGAAATCTGATCTCATTACAACAGAGGCATATCCTGCCAGATGCCTTGCAGAGTGCTGCTGGGCTCCTGGTTTGTTTGTTTTTTGTTTTTTTTTTTTTGGGGGGGGCGGGGGGAGCTAAATAATACAGTTTCCAAAGCCATAAGTTCATAGCACAAAAAGGAGCTGTCAGTCACAGCTGATTGATCACCTGTTCAGAGAACAAACTTGCTCTCTTTTCTGACATGCTTTGATGAACAGTTAAATAGTTAACAGTCTTGACATTTATAGATTCTCAAGAAGTACACTCGCTAGAGCATACTGCTTCATGGTGGACCAAGTCATGCATTTGCTGTCAGCTTTGACTTACAAGCCTGTAAAGTGTTGGCACAGGAAGATTTTATGAAATTACAGAAAAGAATAAATGATAATTTAAAGTGCCTCTGGCAGAAACATTTTATACGTGTAAATGTATATCTGTTATAAAAGGACAGGTAATGCATTTTGGGGGCTTTTCTTTTATGTCTTTCCCAGAGATGAATTCTCTCCGATCAGAATTCTTCTGTTATTGTATGAAAATATGAGACACTAAGATTCAGTAAGTTCATCTGAAAAGATCAAATTCCCATGTTTCATAATCTTTAATGTCTGTTGGAGGAACAGCAAAACAAACAGCAAGATAAAATAGAAATAACTGGTACCTAAATTGAAAAAGTGTGTATGAGCATGTGAGTGAGACAGACATCTTTAATGAACCCACAGCTGCTCATTCTTAACCCACCAGTCAATTCTGCCCCTAAATCTCAGGATCAATATTGTTCTCTTCAGTGTGAACTCAGTAATTCTGTTCCTCCTTCAACACTGTTTCTTATGTAGCATCTGGGATTCTTTAACATCATTCCTGAGGCTGGAATGCTGCTTTGTTCCTCAGTTCTCACTCTGCTTTTGCAGACTCTCTGTATATGAGCACTTGTTATGGGTTTGGGTTGTTAAGGATCATTCCTGTTGCTGTCAGACTGGTAGATGATGGAGTGACACAGTCCTGGTTTCTGCTTTATTTTTCCCTTTTTCCTGTCAAAGAAACTACTCTTTGTAATGTCCCAGATTCGTTGTTCTTCCCCAGAGGTGTGATTAAAAAAATAAAAAATTTCAAAACAGAGAAAAAAAGTGGCTTCTTCAGATGTCACTACATGTATGCATAATTTCCAAAAAAGAGGACTACCTTGTAAAGATAGGATTCCTTTAGTTGGGCTTCGCAAGCACTGAAAATGAGCAGCACATTCCTGTGTAGATTCAGGCAGTTCTCTGCTAACCTCCGTTTTCACAGCCCTAATATCAGAGCTTTTGTAAAAGATGCTAGTTTTCTAGTGTGGCCATTCAGGAACCTATTGTGGCCTTGCTGAGTTTTTTAAATAATCTGGGATGATAATTTAATCCTCTGTAAACACATGGTTTGTGGTGATACTTACCATTAACATCTGGAAAAATGGACAGCTGGTAAAGCTGTTCTGCAAAGCCTATTTGTGAAAGATAAAGTGGGTCAGTCATTGCAGTGAAAAGAATGTTCACCTGACCAACACTGGCACTGATTACATCTGATGATTAAGCAGATGTCTATTCTGTAGTCTCCTCCTAAAACCTGCATGAGGGCTCATGTAAATGTCTTCTTTTTCAAACAGAATTTTATAGTAAAACAAACATAATTTAAAAAGAGAAGAAATAATTTAGAGAGTATTAGGTTTATCTTGCATCCACTATAAAGTAAACTATTCTAGTTATCTCATTTAAGATGTGTTGGAACACAAAATAGAAAGTTTGTGTTTAAATGGCCATGCAACCACATTGCAATCAAATGTACAAACAAACCTTTAAACATTGCATAAAACCTCTTCTAACTGATCATTTTTATAAGCTCTCACTGAAATCTGTGGAAGTTTAGTCCACGGTTAAAAAGCTCCTTGTCCTTGATCATTCAATATACCCAGTGACATAGCACTGCAGAGGGATAAACCAGATCAAAGTAGTTTTGGAGGCTTCAAAACTATATTGCAAAACCTGTCATGTCAGCACAGACTAATGTGGATAGCCTTTTGTCATAAATGAAAATGTGTAGTGGTTGTTCAGATTTATTTTGAAAAGTCATAAGGATTTTCAGCTGAGCATTAAAAGTGAAATATGAACTGCATTTTGAGGCTTGTGTTTTGAAAGCACATTGTGTATTAATATTTAATTTCTAATATAACAGTTTTATAATCTGTATTTATATAAAACAGAAAGATGTTACAGTATAATAAAGAACAATAATGTTTTTAATAAAGGCTATTTTTACACATGAAGTTGTTGGTACACTTAAGGGACCAGAATGCACATAGATTTTTATGCCTTCAAAAGATGAACTGTGTTTTGTTTAAAGGGACATAAAAGTACATGTGGATTACTGACTACATTTCTGAAAATATGTTCATTCATTTCTGAGCTTATATTTCACCACAACAGTTTGCACAGAAAAGTACAGGAATAATGTCATGTTTTATTATCAGTGAAAAAAAGTCAATAAACAAAATAAAGGATGGGTGAATGTGCAACTGAAATAGTTTCTGATATTATTTTAATTATTGCACCACTGAATGTTCCAATTTCCTTAGGCAGAATTTTTCCCTTGCCTTCAATATTCCTTGTATTTACTAATATGATATATAAGGTATAACAATTACAGGAGCTAAATTATTTATCAAATTCCATTTATTACATAAATATTTGTTTGACTTTGTTATTCCTAACGTTCATTTCCTTACCTGAAATAACTCCATGATATCAAAACATATAAAGAAATGAAAGTGAATCTTTGTTACACAGAATTTTTTATCTGAATATAGTTTCTTAAGACTCCCATAGATTTTGCTTTCAAATAAGATCAAGTATTTCCACAGCTAAAGTCCTACAGTTTCCATAATTTGTGCAAGTTATGTGTTGCAATTATAAAATTACTAACTTTCAAAAAAATTACTAAAACTTTTTAAAATTGAAAAATTAATCTGAACTTTAATCTTGAAATGTGCAAAACTCACAGTTATTGACTTGCCATATAGACACTCCCTCAGTAGTAATAAATTTACCAAAACTATGAGGGAGAGTACAAAAGGGTGTGTCAGCATATATTTTATTTTCTGAAATTGCTGATCTGTGATTTGGGATTCATATTATTGACACCTATATATAAGTGTCTGCATGTAGATATTTCCTTTTTTTTTTTTTTAATCTGAATGATGTTTATATACTGAAATAAATATGTTTGGTGGGAAAAGATAGGTTTATTTTATTGTTTTCAGTTTAAAGAAATGTAACATAAAATCTTTAGATAATTTACAAGTAGCAGAGAGAGCTGGTGAGCTTATGAGCTCTTTTCTAGACCTGTATATATAAAGATCTAGAAAAGTTGTAATTTTTTTCCTGCAGTGTCAGCCTAAAAAAATGTCATGATAAACTAAAGTGACTAAACTATGACTGATGTGTGGGAAGATTTATGGTCCAGCTAAAATCTGACCCGTCCCTTCCATCCATAGCAAAATTAAGAGGGTGGATGATGCAATTTTATTCTTTCTCCTGCACCTGCACTCAGACCTTGGCAGAGCAGCTATGAATGTATTAATGTCCTTGGACATAGTTTATATGTTGAGAGCATCTCTGTATTCTGCATCATCTTGGAGAATTTTTCTCCAAATTTCAGTGGGGCAAAGGTCAATACAGAAGGAAAAGTGTCTGGTTCAGTAAACCAGTAGTAAAATGATTAGGGTGTAGCAGATGATTCACCTCTCAGCCTCAAGAAATTCTGGACCTTAATAGACTTTTCTCATACCTGAGTGATCTGATCAGGAAACCTGTCCAAGAGAGGAAGAATCTGTCTACTAATCACATATATAGAGCTCGTCCTGACACCACTCTGTGGTGAACCCTGCACTGGTTGATCACAAAGAAGAGGACACTGACTGGCCTTTCTCGTCAGGTGGAGTTTGGGCACTGTGATCTTGCTCAAGAGAGCACCTCTCTCAACAGAGAGTACCTTGTCTTTCCAGGTCATCATCATCATGAATCTCAAAAATTATGTTGGGTCGGTTTAATGCCCTGGAAACTGGAAAAAACCCCATCCCTGTAGTTAATTTCACAAGCTGTAGTATTCTATGTGTGTTTCTAAGCTATCTATCATTTTACATCTACAAAGAATTCCTTGAAAATCAATTCTTCTATAAGAGTCTGTGAAATTGCAATGTATCATTTTATGTTGATAGGGAATGGTTTGCTGGGTTTTTGTTGGCTTTTGTGGCAGGGATTTTAGAAATGATTCAGAGATTATAAAGCAACATAAAGACCAGCTTTGAAAGATAGGATATACTGCTCACTATGATTTGTATGAACTAATCTCTAATGTCCCTTTGGGGAAAAAACATCAACTGAAGCTTATATTCCATTGCATATATTAGCAATGACTACTTATTAATCTTATAACCTTTTCTAATTAACAGAATAAATTCTACAATGAATACAAATTGAATGTATCCAAGGGTAAAATATATTCAGCTATGAAATGTCCCCTTACGTCTGCTGAAATATCTATGAAGTAAGTGGTGTGTCACAGAAATAATCTGTTTCATTTCTTTTTCGTTTGCTTATAGTCAACAGGAAAAGAAGTGCCAGCAGCTGGCACTTTGCAAGTGACACATCTGTGTCAATCTTGTATATTATCATAGGCATGGCTAGTAAAATTGCATTGTTGTTGCTGCTGCTGTTGCCATTGCAGCTATTGCTATTTACTGTGTGCTACAGATCTTCAAAATGCATGACTGATGAAAAGTAGAAGAGAAATCTGAAGGGCAAAAATTTAGAACTAACATCTTAAAGTCATAAAGTACGACATACAAATTAATCCCTGGGATGAGTGATGCTTATGACAAACCTATTAAGTATAAATTGATGCTGTATGGAAATTCTGCTGTGCATGTTTCAACCAACAGTTTGTTCCATAAGAGTGCACACAGGAACAGTTATGATAAAAAGAAGTACAAGGTTGAGTCTACATTAGGACATGGAAAAATGAAGAAAAAAATACCTATAGTTATTTCCTAGCAGGTATCAAACTGTTATAGTTACATGAAGCAGCAAATATAGAGAGATTGGATCTAATAGTAGAGAAGGTTTAACAGTTTTGGTATCTCAAGGAAGGGAAAGAATTTATGTGCAGTCCTTTAGAGGCACCTGACTCTCATTCTGCTGTCTATACAGGAATACAGAAGCTGCATTAAACAACCCAGCTTTAATTGCTCTTTCTTATCTAGAAACCAAACAGATGTCTTAGAGTAGAGGTGATACTTCAGCTGGAACCTATTTAGGCCTACTTGACTCTGGAATAGAAGTATGTATCTCTTTCATTTGGGAGAAAACAACTCAAATTCCCAGGCACATCTGCAGAACCAGAATTAATATTGTACTGGGATAATTACTTAGAGAAAATGGGAAACATGAAAAATATAAAAATTAGATCAGAACTGGTTTTTATTTATACTTCCCACTACAAAAACACTAAAATATTCAGGTAAGACCATGGTATCGATTACAGTGATATGCCAAAACAAGATGGGTATCAAGAGGCATAAATCTGAGATTAATAATTATATGTGTGTCTTTTAAATGTACATTTCTGTGTGTAAAATTATACATGCAAGGCAGATAGAAGCCAGGCTCTTTTAAGTGATCCCCAGTGACAGGACCAGAGGCAACGGGCACAAAGTGAAGCAGGGGAGGTTCTCTTAGAAGTATCAGGAAACACTTTTTTTTTTCCTGTGAGTGTGACTGAGCACTGGCACAGGTTGTCAGGGAGATTGTTGTTTCTCCATTCTTGTTGGAGATATTCAAATGCCATCTGGACCCTGTACTGAGCAACTGGTTCTAGGTGGCCCTGCTCGATCAGGGGATTGGATCAGATGAACTCTGGAGGTCTCTTCCCACCTCAGCTGTTCTGTGGTTCTGTGATAGGATCATTAATTCATATAAGAAAAAAATAAACTCCAAAATCTATGACTTAATGAAGTTCCCTGTTTAATTAAGAAAAGCAACTTCTATAGAAATGTCATAAAGTAAAATTATGACTCCTTTGCAGTTCAATAAGTTTATTCCAGAGATATTTTATAGGTGCTAATCTCTGTGGCTGAATGTAGATATGTTGAGTCTCTTTGACTCACAACTCCCAAAGACATTTAGATGCTAAAGTTACATGGACTGAAATTGATGAAATTATGATTAAATTGAAATTAACTGACTTCTAAGTGCCTAAAACTCTCCAAGGTATTTGGTCTCTCTTCAATAGGAAAACATGTCAAATAGGAGACGTACATCACTACATAGCCTTGGTACAGCTCTTTTTTCTTTAGCTGTATGACTGACTTTGTGTTCTGTAAAATTACAAAAATTAAAACTGATTTTTAAATAGATTTTTCTCTTCTTACAACCCCTTGAAAATGTATACAAATATTATGAAAAGAATAACTCAAAATGAAAGTGTCACAGTCAATACAGTTCTACATTTATATTTCCCTTCAAATAAGGCAACTCCACTATAACTTTCTTTGACTGCTGTAAAAACTAAACCACATCTGCAATACAAGAAAACAGATAGAAAAGAAAACAACAGAGACTAGTGAAAAGTGAGAGCTAAAAATGTAGAACTACAAACTTCTTCTTGAGTTTTTTACTCTGTCTCTAAAAGGCCACAGGATTCTCGGACACTTTTTGTGTCTTGTAAAGATTATATGGTAGGGCTATTGTATTACCATGATTAGATGAGCCAATCTATGCAGATTTTTATTTCTATTATTATATTATTACTATTCTCAACATTATTATCTATTGAAGAATTCATAAGAAAGATTTAATCAGTGCTTTTAAACTAATTTCCACTAATTTACAGTCGATATTCATTCATCAGAAGCATTCCTTGAGTTTTTATTGTGAGTTAGCATACTGCATCCTCTCACCTAGTCTGGAAAACCTGAATCTATCTGACACAGTTAAAGGAATTTTATCACATTAAGATTATTTGAGCTATGTATATCTATGATAGGATTAGTATTAATTTGCCATGTGAGGTAAACAGGGAAACAGAGTTTTGGATGGTATGGAAAAGCTGTCAGACATCCCAAAATCTGTGGTTTTTTAATTTGCAGTTCAAGCACACAGACAAAAAATCATATTCATTGCAGATGGCTGCTCTCTTGACCGAAAAAAACCCCAACAAACCAGCAGCAGCAACATACAAACAAAATTCCCCCCTCCACCCCTACACCTACACACTCTGAGAGAAAAAAACCCCATATTTTGGACACAGGATAGAATGTCTTCTGAAGGGAAATCAAAATATGTTATGTTTTATTTTGAGCAATACTAAACCGAGATTTTGTCACTTTTTTAATAACATAGTGACAGGCAGACATGAAACCACCATGGCATTAATGCAACCATTCTTTACATTCTTGGCAGACAACACCACATGGCACCAAGTCTCTTTTTTTTTTTAATCATTCAAACAATTCTTCACTATTAGAAAAATCCATATTCTTGTTTGGGGAATTTTAAAGGGGTTTCTTGTAAAAAAATCAACTGATTTTGCAGTGAGAAGGAAACATGGCAATGCAGAAAAATTATGTCTCTGCACTGAGTTCTGGTTAGTTTCAGCTCCAGAGGCAGCAGGATCTGGAAGGCTGTGATCCCTGACAGAGTTTGTTTGCTTGTTGATCAGCAGTGTCATTTCAGAAGTATGTATGTGGGTAAATACAGTTAATTATTCTCTGAATATAATCAAGCTCTAGCTCAGTTAGACTCATCTTACATTTCACGAGTTTTTGTATCCACTGGGAATCTGAGCTGTAACATCACAGGCATCTCCTACTGTTCAGCAAACAGATAACACAGGTGTTTAAATAGGACAAAAATATTGGAAACACTAGCAATATCCAAGCATTCTATTTCAGCATACTCTCCCATCTGCAGTCTGCCATCCATTTCTAGGCTACCATTTAAAATTCTGTTTTTTTAAACTCTTCTCGTTTTACTCTGATTTTATATGCAAACTAGCACCTTGTGCATACACACATCCTAGTAGCTGTTGTGCACTCAGTTGTTTAGTTTGAGCACTTCCAGTGACAAACCATGCCACTGAAAGATAAAGCTCCATGTCTCCACTTATTTGTAACAACGTTTCTTAATATTCTGTAGATGTTAAATCCTCTTTGCTTCGTGCTTCCTCAATTTGTCATACAAATCCATTCTTCCCACCGAGATCAAACCTACAATAAAATTTGGATTCTCTGGATAATGGCCTCCCCTCAGACAACTGGAAAATTATTCTTCTCTGCCTGGCATCCTTTATCAGAAAATCCAGTTTCCCCCCATGTTAAACTTAGCACCAGTGCAATCATGACAGTTATCCCAGTGTAATAGGCTGAGTGCATCCTACTGAAATAAAAAACTATTGGTAATTAAAATTCTTATTCACACAGATTCCATTCCACCCTGTCTTTTTGAGGAAACAGGAGTTAAACTCAAGCCTGAGCTGCTGTATAGCG
Organism: Cephalopterus ornatus; assembly: GCA_013396775.1. Lineage (NCBI taxonomy): Eukaryota > Metazoa > Chordata > Aves > Passeriformes > Cotingidae > Cephalopterus > Cephalopterus ornatus. Next base: position 48,516 of record VZRE01013003.1, read on the forward strand.
CTCCTGACCCACCAGAGCCTGGGTTGCCTGCCTTACCGAATTATTTTTCTTCTTTTGGGATGAAATTACAGCTGGCATTTTAAACTCTTATGTTTCAGAAAGCGTTTTTATATCTTCCTTAGCAAGTACTCTTTCCTTATTCCCTCCTGGTTATACTTAAGACAATTCCTACTTTCCCTGTCCTCATTTTCAGGTTTCTTTCATGCTTTGGTATTAATTTAATTGATATTCCCTCAAAAATAGTATCAAAGTTTTGTAAAGCAATACAAATATCCTCTGGAATATATACCAGGTCTGCTTAGTATAACACAGCACTTCAAAGTCCCCAGTTCTCAGGGTGTGACTACAATAAATAATGCAATTTGGCTATCTTCTGCCAACCTGCTCTTTGTGATGGGAAAACGCCAACCTCCAGTACTTTTAAACCCTGCCAGTGAGAAATATTTTGGTTTCTCTCCAGTCTGTAGGCGATACATAGCCAATGAAAGGTCTTTTGAAAAGTATTCCTCCTCCACTGAGGAGGTGGCAGACAGGCATGGACATGGGAGAGGGTCAGAGGTATCAACTGATATCTTTTGCAAACAGCTTGTAGGGCAAAACAAAAAAATCAGATTAGCTTCAAAGCCACCTTCTCCTTCCCTTCCCTCTCTCCCTCCCTCTGCTCTGTCATGTGAAGTCTCACTTGAAACATGTGAGGGATGGGTGACACAGAAAAAACTGAAAGTTTGGGAAGAGGAATGGCCAAAAGATCCCAGGAGCTGCCTGCTTCGGTATAGAGGTGGCAGGGGAAGAGCAAAGCCCCCATGCCCCGCCCCAAAATACAGCTCTATTGAGGAATGTGCTCAAAACTGGCCTACTCCTGGGGAATAAAAAAAAAGGAGGAAGCGCAGGGGTACTGAGTAATAATTGCAAGGACTAGAAATCACAAGATTGACAACTGACTTTCGGGCTGAAAAAACAGCCTTGCCTCAAGTTACTGGTTACCAAAAAGACAGAGTTGGCAATTCCAGTTGTCCCAGGTAAAACAGGGCTGGCAGGCTTTTCTATTTAAAAACCAACCCAACCCAAACAAACAAAAATCCCCCAACCCTAAACATACAACTTTATTTTGTTTATTTGTTTTGTTTAGGTTTTATCTATGGATTGAGAAATGATCTTTCCTTTTGGGGAGACCCTGGCACTGAGGTTGGCAGTTCCAGAGTTCCTACTGCTGCATTTATAAGAAGGGAATTCTGTGCATCTGAACTGATGGAAAAAAGTAAGTGGCATGTCATGATGGCTTGATTGATGGCAAACAAGCAAACAAGCTTGTGAAGAGGCATGAGAGTCAGAGCTCTTACAACACAACACAGAAGATTAATGTTAAGTATATTAGTATTGATGTGGGCAGCAGATTGCACATAATAAACTGTTTTCAACAGCATCAACAGCCAAAAAACTCTGGATGCAAGGAACTGAGACTGATAAACAGTGGAATTTCAGATGTTCTTTACAAGCTCACATGTATCATAGTAATGCAGAATAGTTATAGTTTAATTAAGAAATTAATCTTAATTGTTTCAGTATTATTCAGTATTATTTCAGTATTACTATCTTGCTTTCCAAGACAGGGCAAAAAACACCAGAAACCCAAGAAAAAACTTCCACCTCAACCCCTGCTTTCTCATCATTAGGAATCAGTACTATATCTGATGAACTTCTCCAGCATGAAGAATACAGTTGTTTGTTATCTTGTGCCTTTTATGTGAGAGGCCTTTGCACACCCTATAAATTCAAAGATACGAATGTGGCAAAAGTACCAGATATGATAGAGACCAATTTCTTAGCCATATGGTTTTTCTCTGTTTCTGCAATCTTGTTCTAGAATCTATGTTATCTAACACTGAGCTGAATGGGACCTGTCTGTGCTCTGGCAGTAACAGAGCACCCTACTAAAACATTGACTGAAACAATAATGTGTCTTGAACACTGAAATAATGTATACTCCAAAGCCTTTTAAAAAAGATCAGGCTTCATAGGGGCAATAAATATAACACAAAAGTCACCCTTTAGTTAAGAAAAAAAGTTTGTATTCCTTGATGTAGAGAAATCTAAACTGGCTGAAAAATATCTTTTTAAGCAACGTTGCACTACATGATAATGTTATATCTGATAGCAAAACATATGGCATCTAACTCGCAGAGTTAAGCCACAGATAGCTGGGAGCACTTAGTATTTGAAAAATGATCTCCTTCTACTTATGAGTTGATATATGGATTCATATCCCTGATTGCAGGCATCAAACATACATCCTTTCTTTTAACTTGCAATAATGCTTTCGGAACATATACAAGAGTAGTGCCTCAGAGAAAACAGGCAAATGACAACACCTACTTACCAGCAAAATTGTTATGATATTTTCCACTAATGGAAGATAGTGGGTTTTTTGTCAAAATTTAAAGTTTTCATTAAAATACATTCATATTTTTCTTAAAAAAAAAAAAAAAAGAAGGGAAAAAAGGTCCAAATTTTCATAATCATAAAAAAAAATCTCAACAAAAAGAGGAAGTACACAAAGGAAGAAAAAGTAAAAGGAATAGATCAAGAAAGAAAAATAATTTAATAAAAATATTTAAGATTTAAAATAAAATCCAATGAAATTTATTTAATCTTCTTTTCCTCTTTAATTGCACAACCAAATGTTTCATAATAAAAACAAAATGTCCCCCTTCAGATGAATATTCTGCTTCACTACAGATAGTTCTTTGAAAATATTGTGATTGCAGGGAAATGTTTGCCACCATGACTATGTATCTCACAGTTTGAATCTCAACTAGTGGGGTAAACATTTGAAAAATAATTTAAAATGTATATTCTATAGCTAGCAATCATGATTTCACAAGTACCACACTGCATCGCAAAGCTTTCAATCACCTCCTGCAGTGCCAACCTTTCATAGAAAAATGTATTTCTCCTGCTCTTTAAATTACTGTGTTTTTCTGTGAAGAAAAACTGCTTACATTAAGACTCTATTTATGTTCCTAGATTCCTAACACATAATGTATTGTTATTTTATGCTGTATTTTTTTAATGATATTCCAAAGGGCACTTTACTTGATGTGACAATGGTGTGCCCTTTACCATTCTTATACCTTATAGAAAGATAAATGCAATATTTTCTTAGGGGATCATAATTATTGATAATGACTTATTAGAACAATTTTTACCCATTGATAACATGGGCAAAATGAAGAATTTATTGTCAATGTCACCTGTTCTGGCACTTTGCAGGAAGCAATTTAATAGTAACTGTGGAAAATGTGATCATAAAGGTTAACAGGGTGGAGATCATAACAGTAATTTTAATGGAGTTTTAGAAATTCAAGCTATATCCTTTTCTATTTTTTTTTCCAAAGGATATTCTGAAGGTTTATAAAGGAAACTTAATGATGTGCATGCTTGTGCATGAAGAGAGTTTGTGCATCAGTATTCTAGAACTGAAAGCACAACCAAGGAGACCTCTTTGCAGTAGGTTAGTTGTTGGTGTGCCTTTAGGGTAAAATAGTTACATTATTTAATCTGGGAGCCATGGCAACATAGAGGTGCAAGATCAAGTACAGATTGAGTTCAAAGGATCAGGTTGTCAAGCAACATTTTAAATGAACTCAAGTCTGGCATGGATCTCCTGGTATATCTATGCAAGTTAAATCAAGGCTTTTTAACTGTCAGTGTTATTTAATATTGCTGATACAAGGACATGGAGAAAAAGTTGAGAACTGACAATGTAGTCAAATGGGCAGCAACACACAATGGCTTCAGTACCTGCTTTCAAAGGGCTCCTAACAATAAATCCGTTTAAATAAATTAAATAATTCTTATTGTATGGAAGGCTTTAGAGCCTCTCCTCCAAAATGTTTAGTGTTTAGCAGCTATCACTGAACTCTGTCATCATGAGCCATTTATATGTTCCTCATATACCCTTGAATGATAAGAAGCCCGTGTAGCCAGGGAAACCATGTAGTCCAAGTCTATTTATAAAAAATGACTGATCAAAATTTTCCCTTTACTTTCTAGGGCCGAGATATTATTCTCTTCTCTGGTGAAAGGAATATCTTTGTTGATACTATGGCTTTGTCTCTTGGATGCATTTTCTGTTTTGTTCTGGTTGATAATACCTTCAAGTCTTTTTTTCCCTCACTGTCAACACTTCACCTGAAAGGTCGCCTCAATCATCTTGTGGGCTACCTCTCTAGCAATGGCCATACAACCCCCTCCTCTGCCCATATGTCCTTTCCCACTTCCACCTTAGCTTTCTTACTTTCCCCCTTAGCAGTGTAGTGAGACTCAAAATTAATCAATATCACTACATAGCTGTAAGTTTAGCAGTACTTCACCTCATTAAAGCATATTTGAAAAAAGAGGGAGAGGGGAGGGGCGGGGCAGGGCAAGGCGAGGCGAGGAGAGGAGACTTATGTGAAATTAAAATAATTTAAGGCTGTTTTATTAGAGGTGTCCACCAGTTAAGGGAGCTTAGCTGCAGATTCACTTATGCATGAATGTATCTTTTGAAGTAGTGATTAAACGTTATTCCTGAACCTTATTCCCCCACTTCTTTCAATTTCCACCCTGAATATCTTGTGTTAATCAAATTTGGAAACAGTTTTCATCTCTTCCTTAGAAAATACTGCTTCTCACTGATGATGAAAATGAGCAAAATCACAGTGGACTAAAGAGGATATAAACTTGATGGACAGAAATAGAAGAAAAATACAGAAAACATTTCTGTGAAGTTGAAATTAAACGTTCTGCTGAAATCAGGTTACTGACTTCTTAGCTATGTGACATATTAATTCTAATTAATTTCTATTATGAAAAATGGATATAAATGAATATTAAAACATGGATAATGGAACCATGCTCTTCTGTGATCAGTAGGCTTGATTTTCATTCAAGGTAATTAGTAGACCTTGTAGACAGTCCGCTAAAAATTGCACATTATCTCTTCTAAACAATCAGTTACATTAGGTAGGATTCATAATATGACAGTCCTTAAATAGATTAATATGCTTTAAATTTTCTAATGAATGTTGACATGTACATGCCACTTTTGTTAAGATAATTAATAATTCATAAGAATGGAGAGTCTGCTGCTTCAACTCTGAACTCTTATTTTTTTCACTATTTTATGTTCCAGAAAGATTGACACAGTAAAATCTTTAGAAATATCTCTTTCTTAAAGTCTTGGAGGATTCCTTGCTAATTTGGCTCTTGTGTTCTATGAATTAGGAATTGCTAGAAACAGAAACAAACAATCTGGATCACAGACTTTTTAGACAGAAGTCCAGAGGAAATCTGAACCATCCTTTGGATATGTTTTTCTTGGATATATTGTATCTTGCTACATTGTCTGAGGAAGACCGCGTTAGAAATTCAGAAAAAAGTGTAGGGAAATTTATACTTATATTATTCACCAGAAAAAGGGAAGGTTTGGGAAGGGAAGGTTT